>NC_047567.1:20182598-20304720 GCF_902806645.1 Magallana gigas | reverse complement strand
CTTGTTTAGTTGGTAAAATGTTATAACAATGTGACGTTCAGACTGGTTTTGATACCAGTGCCAGATAGCTGAGAGACAGCACCTGATTAGAGATTCAGAGGTCCCAGGTTTGAATCCAGGTGTGGTCTATCTTGATTTCTCCCGTAACATTTGATACTGTAACCATGAATGGAGAGGTTAACTCCTGCCAAGGAAAGCACCGGGGGTGATATTCCAAAGGTGAAAGATCATTTAACATGTTTAAGGGGGAGGAATGCGACTGTCAGACTGGTTTGAATACCAGCACAGCTCAGTTGGTAGAGCACCTGATTAGAGAATCCGGGGGGTGGGGTTTGAATCCCTGTCTGGTCTGTCTTTATTTCTCCCATCTTGTTACAACAGCAGTTTTATGCCAATTTTACATATTTAAATGATTGTAATTTACTAATAGAAATCAACCCCATTTATCCAACGTAAATCTGTGCTAATCTAGATCAGTGCATTTTTAAGTTAAGAGGCCAGAATCAATTGAAGCTTATTTTTATGCATGAAAGAGATTAAAATAGGTCTACATTGTATGTATACAGTCATGTAACATCAGCCCCAAGTATATGCAGTGATCTTGTCAGTGTACAATTTTTTATTTTCTAAATAGAGACAAATTGAAATTACCAGTAAGGGTTTTTTTTTTTTTATCTTATATGCCTTTTGAATGAATATATTCTTAATCATGCAGTAAGAAATTGTACATGAAGTAATACATTATTTTCTCTTTGCAAAGGATGAAGGAAATGAAAATGTAGAAAACCTGGCATTGGACACCAAAGCTGCCCTGGGAAAATTCAAAGGTGCCCAGGTTAAAGCTGAGGGACTAGGTCAGTATTTGCTTTGATGTCTTTGCTGAATACAGGGTTATGTATCGAATATTCTGATTAATCTTATTATTGGCTGTCAATAAGTTATACTCTCTATCCATGAAACTTCAACAATAACAAAAATGAGAAAAAATCTATGAGAAACTCTTCTCATGATTATCATGTGAATACATGTATTGAAAATGTAAGGGAATTTAATGTTCAATAAACTTCTGAATGTAAAGTTTGTAATTGTAAAGTCTATTTTGCTTACAGATTTCTCTGACAGAATAAGTAGGTCCAGTAGAACTGGATATGATGTTGAGAAGACAGAGTATGAAATGGTAAAGAGAACTCAGAAAGTGTTGAATACTGTAAACCAACTTTTATTCACGTGCGAGAAATTTCCGCAAGGGTTGCGAGGGCCTTGACGTTGCGAGTATTTCTTGCCGCGAACAAGTTGTAATCGTATGATTGTTATAACAAGACAGGTGTCACAAACCAGTTTATCGGAAGTTAACTGTGAAATTTTTGCAAGGGTCATGAGGGCATCGTTGTTGCGAGTATTTCTTTCCACGAATAAGTTATAATCGTATGATTGTTATAACAAGACAGGTCTGGGTAAAGCTTGACTGCGAACATTAGGTGTGACAAACCAGTTTATCGGAAGTTAATTGTGAAATAAATTCGTCGCAAATAAAAGTTGGTTTACAGAATGCATGCAGTACTAATTTATTTTTGATTTCATGTCTTGATCTCAGTGACTAAACTCCACTAAGTCTTGTTTTCAATGCAGTTGGAGGAAGGCGCCAGTAAGATAGAGACTCCCCAACAAAAGTTACAGAGACTCCAACATGAGATTCGCGAGCTTGGCGAGGAAGTCAACGCGATCCAGGAAAACGTGAAGAAAGACGCTACAGCGGAGAAAATCTCCCCGGTGGACATCAGCAAACAGCTGGAGTATCTACAGCACCAGCTTAATGACCTTCACCTGGAGAAACTGTTGGGGCCAGAGGCCAAGGTCGACCTCTCAGATCCTCAAGGTCAATTAAAGAAGTAAGCTTTTGATGTTCAGTTTTTGATTTTAAGGTGGAATAACACACCTGGAAAAAGTCACTCAAATTAATTGTTAATTATTTGATTATGAATGATATAATGATAAATAACTATACATATGTCAAATAAGCGAAAAATTGCAAATTGGGGATAAAAAAATGAATATTTAAAAAGATCAATTCTGTAAGTAACAACAAAAGACCCTGCAGGATTGGAACTCGTTATGTACGGATCACAAGCCCGACACTTTATCCACTCGGCCATGACGAAAGTTATATGTAACTGTCCATAAAATCCTTTTAATAAAACAAAATGTCATTTTATGACTATGTGTTATTCCACCTTAAAACATGCAACAGCTAAAGTAATTAACAAACATTGTGATTTTCTTTTTACAATATTTGAACTTTTAAATATGTAGATGGGAACGTTTAAAATAAGGTTGAAGTCTACGATAAATTTTGATATACCAAAAGTCATATGTACATGTACCTAATTTTGTTGTCTCTTGATAGACGCCTTCTGACTGAATTGGCTGCCTATAAACCAACAGAGGGCAAAGCACCAGCTGGGGCCAAAACCGACAGCAGTTGTGTAACCTATGAACTGTTTTATAGACCAGAGCAGGCACAGTTCAGCAGAAATGCCAGGGTAATTGCATGCAATCCCACTTAGTATCTCAATTGTTTTTATAATACAGGAAGACAAAGATGTGAGATTATAATACGAAGATCACATGTTTATCTATTATTGTAGATAAAAATGAACATTCATAATTATATATTATCCATAGTAGATTATCATGATAAAGGTTTATGAAAATGTATTATTTACCGTTACAAACACTATTTTAACAAATATGCAACTTATGTTTTGTGCTGCATTAACATATGCCTTGTACATTTCCTCAGGTGGCCAAGCTAGAAGAGAGACTAGAGAGGCTGGAGGCAGTGCTGGGGCAGGGGTCAGATAAAGTGGTCAGTGTGTAGACTATCCTATCTCGTGGCTATTGAAAGTTTTAAAACAGTTCTAAGTTTATACCGAATTCCCAGTTTTAAAAACCAAACTTAATTTAAACATTCTGTATTTCAGGGAATCTTAACTGCTGACACAGACAACAAGGGAGTAGTGGTAAGTGTTTGGCTGTATGTCTGTCTCTCTGGGGTTTTCAAAATGGCAACAATACAGGAAATTATCTCACTAGAAAAAGAATATTTTTAACATTGGGTGCCTGTGGATTGGTATATGATAAAAATATCTGAGTCATTCTTCATGTTCTTGAAAGTAAATTAGACGAAAACAGACAATATTTTAAAGGTGGCCTTGTATTCAGTACACTAGTGTATTTGTTGTTTTTTAGTTGTGGTTTGTTGTCATATTTACATGTTGTTGTTGTTGACAGGAGTCTGTGGGGGTACTGAACTCCAAGCTGTCCCTGCTGGAGCCCAGCAACCTGGACCAGGTGGACGTCCGTCTGGCCAGTGTCCTACAGAAACTCAACCAGATCGGAGAGAAGAAATCAGGTCAAGCTGACCTCGATAGACAAAATAAGGTAGAGTCTAGCTAGGAAGAAAGGAAATTTAACAGTGAAAACTGCAAATCCCTCATGTGAATTTATTACAGAACAATTTTGCTGCAACCCATCAAAAAATTAGATCATAAAATTACTCATATCTGAACAATTATATGATTATGTGACCTTCAACTTTATCTCATTTGAGACTGTGGCTGTCAGTGGAGACAAATTTAAGGTCAATTTTTGAGCATGAGTAAGGGTGTAGATTTTCTTACAAAGAGAATCTCTAATTTTTATTAAAATGGAATTCTAATGGTCGTCTTTTTTTAAAAATCAAATTTTGTTTTATAGGTAACGGAGTTGTATGATATGGTGAAGAAATGGGACTCTATAAGAGACACTTTGCCCCATGTTGTGGACAGACTGGTGTCTCTCAAAGACCTTCATGAACAAGGTATTATAAAGTACAAAATAATGAAATATATGTAGATCCTATTCTGTAAGTATTTTATTATATAAAGACTGTATTGTAAGTGGTAACAAATTATTTATAAAAACAGATTACTTCTTTTCATGCAGTGCTTTATACTAAGTAATTAAAATATTTAAATTTTCAAAACATTGCAAGAATTATGTTAATGTTTTAGAACTAATAGACAGAGAAGTTAAATGCATTTTCAATTGGTTTATAGTATGATGTAATAACAGATTTATTTTATACTTCAACCATTAGGTTAAATATTTTGTTTTTGTGTATTGCTCTACTGTTCAATCAGATATCATGTTTTCTGTGTATAGCTTTACCACTGATTCAGATATCATGTTTTCTGTTTATAACTTTACCGTTGAGTCAATTATCAGATTTTTTTTTATAGCATTACCACTGAGTCAGAAATCATATTTTCTATTCATAGTTAAACCATTGAGTCAGATATCATATTTTCTGTTTACAGCTTTACAATTGAGTCAAATATCATGTTTTCTCTTTATAGCTTTACCATTGAGTCAGATATCATGTTTTCTGTTTACAGCTTTACCATTGAGTCAGATATCATATTATCTGTTTACAGCTTTACCATTGAGTCAGATATCATTTTTTTTGTTTACAGCTTTACCATTGAGTCAGATATCATGTTTTCTGTTTACAGCTTTACCATTGCTTTACCATTGAGTCAGATATCATATTTTCTGTTTATAGCTCTATCATTGAATCTGATATCATATTTTCTGTTTATAGCTTTTCCATTGAGTCAGATATCATTTTTAGCTCACCTGAGCTGAAAGCTCAAGTGAGCTATTCTGATCACATTTTGTCCGTCGTCCGTCTGTCCGTCCGTCTGTCTGTCCGTCTGTCCGTCTGTCCGTCTGTCCGTCTGTAAACTTTTTACATTTTGAACTTCTTCTCTAAAACCGCTTATCCAATTTCAACCAAATTTGGCACAAAGCATCCTTATGGGAGGGCGAATATAAATTGCAGAAATAAAAGTCCGATCTGTATTCAAAGCGGAGAAAACCTTGAAACTGTAGAAAAAGGGGGGTGCATTTTTAAAAATCTTCTTCTCAAGAACTACCGAGTTAATCTTAACGTAAATTAGCATAAATCATCCTTAGGGAAAGGAAAATATAAATTGCAAAAATTATTCGCGATTTCTGTTCCAAATTTGAGATAATTGCGAAAATACTTATAAAGAATGGCTCGTTATTCCATATATCGTAGACTGGCAATTCATTGCGATAGACTGGTCTTATGACAGGCATCGCCAGTCTACCGCATCTCGAAAACGAGGTTCTTTGTTTGAAGCTGGCAGTTTGTTGTGCAACAGTTCACGTGCGAATATAATCTATGAAACATGGAAATAACATTGGTGCCGATTATTGTGAAGTAAATTGAGGTTAAATATTTCAACGCGTTGTCATTTTCACTTGTGATGTTGGTTTTAGTTTGTTTTCATTTTTTCGTTTCATTTTGCTTTTTAACTTGGGAAACAATCGCCTTGTATTTGGAACATAGACTTCGGTAAATGTTTACCTGCGAAAATGATGAAATCTGATGCATTAACAACGTACTAAAGTGCATTTCCCTCTGTTTTTATTGTTTATTGATTAATTTTCTAATTGTTCCAACAAGGATCAAACAAGTGTGTTGGTGTTAGCTTGTTCGGATTTTCGTTTCGTTTTCATTATTTACGCTTTTAAACCTGGAAACTATCGTCTACAGGTATTTCGTGATTTTTACGTATCAATTCAAACAGATACTGCGGTAAATCAAACAGTTAACTGTTTACCTGCGCAAATTAAGCAAAATCTGATGTAGGGGTACTGAAATACAATTCCTTCTATCTTCTTTTGCGTAATGGTAGATTAATGCAATAGATTTTGTTGAGATGCTCGACATTTTCTCGAGTTTATTCAGTTTAAATAGAGTTTGATATCGCTGACGGAAATATGTAGGTATATACATGTATATATATATATATGATTCATTTCGAAAAAATAGATTGTGTTCTTTATTTGTTATAGTGCATGTTTCTTGTGTTTGATTGTTTACAATTTCTATTTACTAACCATATTTGAGTGTTAAGCTTCGAATTATAAGCAAGATACAAAGATTTGCTCACAATTCTATGTTTGTACACAGATCTTAAAAACTAAAGATTAAAAAAGTAAAAAATTTGTCAATATTTATTAAGAAAATGTTCAAAGTCTGTTCTTCCAGAAACCAACTTTAACAACTTATTGTATTGTAAACTTAATCTTTTTAGCTCACCTGAGGGTGGGGCCACAAGGGGGGGGGGGTCGAAGTTTTACATAGGAATATATACAGTATATCTTTAAAAATCTTCTTCTCAGAAACTAATCGGCCAGGAAAGCTGACACTTGTGTGGATGCATCCTCAGGTAGTGTAGATTCATAGCTATGAAAATCAAGACCCCCTGGGGTAGGGTGGGGCCACAATGGGGGATCGAAGTTTTACATAGGAATATATACAGTATATCTTTAAAAATCTGCTTCTCAGAAACAAATCAGCCAGAAAAGCTGACACTTGTGTGGATGCATCCTCAGGTAGTGTAAATTCAAAGTTGTGAAAATCATTTCCCCCGGGGGTAGGGTGGGGCCACAATGGGGAATCGAAGTTTAACATATGAATATATAGAGTAATTCTTCTCAGAAACTAATCAGCCGGCAAAGCTGAAACTTGTGTGGAAGCATCCTCAGGTAGTGCAGATTCAAAGTTGTGAAAATCATGACCCCTGGGGATAGGTTTGGGCCACAATGGGAGGTCGATGTTTTACATAGGAATAAACAGAGTAAATATTTAAAAATCTTCTTCTCAAAAACTAATCAGCCAGGAAAGCTGAAACTTGTGTGAAAGCATCCTCAGGTTGTGTAGATTCAAGGTTGTGAAAATCATGATCCTCAGGGGTAGGGTGGGGCCACAATGGGGGGGGGGTCAAAGTTTAACAAAGAAATATATAGGGTAAATCTTTAAAAATCTTCTCAGAAACTAATCAGCCAGATGATTCTTTATAATTATTAAGACTTTGGCTCCAGGACAATTCTTTGGCCTCACGAGAAGGTTCAGAGTTTGATGTACGTTTATATCCGATGTATAAACTATTGTTAAGGATCTTTTTGAGAACTGCAATACTCAACATATGACATGACTATAAAATCATCCTGTCAGAAAGGGGACTAATGATTATAAACATAAGAATATCCAGGGGAAAATGGATTTTATTTATACAGGATCTACATGTATTATTGTACATTGTCCAGATAGTTTGTATTATGACTCCATTAAGCTGATTTTATCATACCTATTGTTCCTCAGGTGAGCGATGTGGCCCATGGGCCTCTTGTTTCTGTTTACAGCTCTATCATTGAATCTGATATCATATTTTCTGTTTATAGCTTTACCATAGCTTTACAATTGAGTCAGATATCATATTATCTGTTTACAGCTTTACCATTGAATCTGATATCATATTTTCTGTTTATAGCTTTTCCATTGAGTCAGATATCATATTTTCTGTTTACAGCTTTACCATTGAGTCAGATATCGTATTTTCTTTTTATAGTTTAACCACCGAGTCAGATATCATGTTATCGTTTATTCATTTACCCCTGAGTAAGATATTATGTTTTCTGTTTACAGCCCTACAGTTTAGTCAGCTGTTGTCACACCTAGACAATGCCCAACAAGAGATTACTACCACACTAGGGGCTCATGGAGACATGATGAAAAAGGTAAGGCTTAGAAACTTATGATGTAGATTAAACAGCTTCCTTGACATGATAAAAGGTCATGGTCATTGATAGTGAGAGGTCTTGCTTAATGTCATGGACATTGATTGTAAGGCTAACATCAAATTAGTCTAGTGTGTTTGACATTTTGATATAAGTTTGGTTCATTTCGCAGTATCATAGTTGTCAATAAGGTGAAAGATTCGAACCAACCATGTTCTCACATACTCTTTTGTAATCTCTGTAATTTTATTTTTTGTATAATGAAAAATTGGTATACTGGGTACTTAGGCTAAAGCAGCTAGATTTTGTTGATATTCTTTAATCGAAACTTTCATCCTTTGAATAAAAATACCTTTGCAGGTATCTTTTTAATAGATTCTTAATTTTTTTTTCAGCTGCAAGCAATGTTCAAGGAAAACAGTGGCACAATCCAAGCAAATTGTGAGAGTCTAGACCAAAGAGTAAAAGCTTTGGGCAAGTGAGGTCCATCTATCTGTGTAACCAGTTTATTCCATTCAACCATCATATGTAGTTTAATATGTACATGTACTAATAATTTATTGGTGTCCTGGCTTGTACCCTCCAACATTAGGAGCAAAGAGTGTAGCGTGAAGCAGGATGATGAATTTCTGACCAAGGGCTATTTATCATTGTGCTAAAGTGGTTGTAACTTGCCTTTATATTTTGCCTCATTTACATGAATAAGATTTTGACTTATCGGAATATTGTATGAATTGTACAACCATATGTATTGACTTTTTCTGCACAACTTATTAATTTTCAAGATAGTCATTATAAAGATATGGGTACATTGTACTTTATTGTGTAATTACTATGATCAGTATTTGGTGTGTAAACAATTCAATATCAATACTTTAATAGTAGGTAGACTGCAGTCTATCTTCTTGGACCCATGACTGGCATGTTTAAGAAATTAAGATTTTTGTTTGTTCTGGATATATTATCCTCACATTGGTTTTAATTTCCACAGAACATTCTTAATTATGATGACTGATACATGCATTTAGCATGTTGTGCACATGTCGCATAAACCAGATACGATGCTTGTATCCTAGAACACATTCATTTGGTGAATGTCAGCTTAAGTAAGGTTTGTAGCTATTGTTATTCACTTTATGAAGTTAGTCAAATTCAGTGATGCCAGTTACATGTACACATAACTGTTCATTCAACAGTCCATATAAATGTGCAATATTTTTTTTTTCTATTTCTGTGCTGGGATGGATGGCTACTTATTTTTAGTGCTATTTTTGGTATTGTGGCATGGAGAAATATTGGACTGACTTTTTATGTTAGATTCTGACAAATAAAGAACAAAATCTATCAATATGTTTTATAATTTTATTTTCATAATGCTTATAAAATTGAATGATAACTTAATCACACCACAAGCGCAAAACATTTTTAGTGCATATCAAATGATCTGTTTCTATCATCCATATAATACACAAAACCAACAATTTCCAAAGGGCCATTGTGTAAACAGATTTGAAACTATACATTTTTCTCTTCCAAAATAAACAAAACAAGCAATTTCCTCAGGCTTATGGCAGAAACAGACTTGGAACTTCAATATGCAATAGCTTGCAAATTGATTGGTAACAATTGATATAACATGGTGGCCTTAATACTTTTGTTCTCTGAAATCTCTTCTGACAAAATGTCTTGGAGCTTGCAAGAATATAATAAATCACTTCCAAAGGAGGCTTATGGAGTCCCCAAATAAATTGTTAAAGAATGATTCTTTCATCGATTTCGTGATCCTAATCTTCTAAAGTTGGTTAAGAAGTTGTATTTTACCAGCCAGAGAGTACTTGCACGATATTTAGTCAATGGATCAACATAGAAAGTGAAAAGACGCACATGCAGAGCCATTTTAACAATACCCTGGACTTTGGGTAGTTGCGTCAAACAGCTATTTGTGACGTAGGCGTGTTTATTTTTATTATTAAGAAGATTTGACCAACTCTAGAATATTGCTCTTATGTAATTTGTGAATTTCTTGCTTGGGACATAGGCTACGTCATTTTCAACTTGTAATGATGCAAAAAGTAGACTTTTACATAATACTGAAGGTTCTGGGTTTTGTTAAATCGCTTTTTCTTCATACATGTAATATAGAAAAATTAACGGTTATTGAAAAAAACCCTACAAAACATTAACGATGAATGAATGTTAAAGATTAGAGGATAATTATGCAATACAAAAATATCGTTTCTGAAGTTTCGTTGATTTAATTTTTCAACCATTTTAACATACACATACACCGCAAGCAAATAGTAATGAGACAAAAAAGACTCACTTCTACAGGTCATGAAAGTTACCTTGATTTGCAACATTATTTTTTGAATAAAATATAAAATATACATTAGGTTAATACAGTAGGGATTACCAGTGCACTACGAAAATCTAAATCCAAATACACACTGTATATTTGAAAAAAAAAGCGACAGATTTTAAAATTACTTTTCTTACCCAAACCACAGTGTATATATATACAACTAAAATTGAATATAAAGATAATTTTACGTGCATGGAAAACACAACTATAGCTAAAGTCAACAGCTAAAAGCAAATGACATGATGTTTGGAACCACATGTACTTGTAGAAAGTCTCAAGGTAAAATAAAAGTCACAGAAGAGGCAACTAATAAATTGGCTCAACTGTTTCATTCCATCTGGTGTGGTCTGAAAAAAAAATACAGGAAAACATTTAAAAAAAAATAATTCTATTAAATTGTACATCAAATATTTTGCCAGGAGGTATATTTTCGGTCATTCTAAGATGTAAATTTAAAGAAATTTTAATTCCCCCCTCTATAGATCCGCGCATGCCCTCTTGCAGTTCTGTGTACTACTCACTCTATATTATATAACGGCGTTTGCGACCTAATGACCAGGGCGAACCGTCTCTCGGTGTCTGGCTGATCCATATGCAGCAAGCAGACGTATGACCCCGCCTCCAGGGAGTAGACGGCGGGGGCGGAAGTTCCCTTGATGAACGGTCCGTCATCTCCGTCCGTCATCCGTACGGCGTCTCGGTAATGTTTGTACAACCAGTCTATTCCAACGGGGACACTCTCCCCCTTTAGCTATTAATAGTAACATTTAAACACTATTACACTGCAATGCCTTTGTGTACGCAATACTGTAAACGTACTACATTTGGCTGAGTATATTCTAATTATATTTAGCGCTTTTTTGGTGGAATGTGGCTTCCGCTAAATCAAGTACATCGCTTAATGCCATTCACATATGCACAAGAATAGTTAAATTCAGGAATACGCCAATTCAAATCTACGCCAACTTGTTCAAAAATTAATTTCCGCCAAATATCGTACATGCCAAATATAATACGTTTACAGTAATTATTACAGTACTGTGAAATAATTACCCGACAGAGGGGAAAACAGAAACACAAAATCTATCAGTCTTTTTTTTTAAATAAATCTTTAATTCACCTGGACCTGTTTTTTTATGAATTGTTCAGTTGTTTTAATTGTAGCTGCAATAATATCGGCCTCCCAAAATTAATGCATTTAAAGTAAAAAATTTAGGCGCTTCTACGTAAAAATAAATCATTATGTTCCTGGGCCGTTTAGATTTAAACAAAAAATGAGTGTATGTGATAAGACTTGAATCAGTTTTTTAAAGACTTTATAAAAATGCTTATTTTGAATACCTTGAAAAGCATTAAGCCAATAGGAGCTTTTGAATCCACCATTAGCTGGAATTTTACTCTTTGGTCACCTTCAAAATGAACAATGGCGACCCATGATTAACACTTTAGCAAGAAATGATATGAGTTTTCATTATTTTACTCCTGTAAAACACACGTTAATTAGTACAAGTGTCAACTCTTAATAGCACATTCTCTCTCTCTCTCTCTCTCTCTCTCTCTCTCTCTCTCTCTCTTACTTGATTTGATCTTGATCTGTGGATTGATATGGAAGGTTTTGTTTGCGAGCTGTCCCCCTGCGTTTGACCCTGCTCTCCATTGACCCGTGAGACACTTCACATGATCTAAATATAACATATTATAAAGTCATAATGAAATCTACACTGATTTCATGATTCCCCCATCATTATTTCGTAAAAACTTTTGAAATTAGTAAATATACAATATTTTTTTTTCATATTCACAGTATAATAACTATTAATAAACTAATCGATTGTTTAAGAATATTGAATGTAAAATATAATTGGTCATCACAGTCAATTTACCCTGTCCACTTGCATGTAAAATAAACACACATACCTCGATTGTACGATAAAAATTTGATGAGAAATATATGATATTCCAAATACAAAAATAAAAAGATAGAGATTTTTTTCTCTGACACAAAATTAAAGCTTTTTCATGCTTTGATTTGAAATTTGAAGCTTTTTTCTAAAGAAAATTCAGACATGCGTAGAAAAATAATCCAAATTCGCTAGTAAGTAAAATCTAATCTTCAACAGTATGACATACATTCGTATTTAATAGATATTACTGTTTTCACGGAATGAGCGAATTAAATAAATAAATAAAGAATTAAAGAAATAAAAGACACTTTTATTACATTGATATATTAGATAAATTATTAAATAATTCTTCATCTCCGTAACTTACCGTAACTTTTGGCATCTTCCCCGTCACATGTCATTATTGTTACTTCATTGGAGTCAATTTTCCTACGGAATGGTTTTTAAAAAAATAATAATATTGAATAAACAACTATATAAACATTATAAAATTTTAATGATAGCATATCACACTTGTGTGCATTTTTATCCAGAAATCGTATGTGTTTAAAGGGACAACTATTACACATTTATATAATTGTCAGAGTACAAAATAAGGGAATCACTTTAGTATTTTTTTGAATTGTATAAATAACATATAGATCGAGACTAAGTTCATTTTACATTTTGATTGTCTAACAACAACAAGCTAAAACCGTGTGGGGCAGTATTCCACTTATAGCTATAATAGACCTTGATAAATTATCAGTAAAAAGCTTTTTTTTTTTTTTTTTTTTTTTAAATATTTTTATATAAATTTTTCTATGAATATAAATCTTATTGTTAAACTTTTTATCTCTTTAAGGACAAAAAAAGCACACATGCGATTACTTTTAATTTGAAAATCATTATATAATTTGTTTCTTACTTAACGCCCCCTAGCGGGCCAGCGCTGAACAAGCGGAGCATGAATTCTCGTTCTTGACCTTCGTTCATGGCTGAAGGAATACAGACGTATTTTCCGGGTTTGAGTGAGAACCGGAAGGAGATCTGGGTATGCTTACTATACGTGTAGGTGTAGTTTTTACTGGGGATTCCCTCCTCTTGTAGAACAAGGATATCATTTGACGCATTCTCTAAAACCTTAAACAGACATAAAGAGTTTATTCATTTATCATAAAAAAAATTTAATATGCACTAATAAAAACAATATATTCTGACGTATTCGAATTCTCTATAAGATTAAACATGCAGATATTCATTTTTGTTTTATAGAAATGTTTCCATTCATTTACAAAGAATCCATAAAGCATGTAGTCACAACTCATGTGTATCCATAATGATAGCGCAATTATGTATATAACCTCAATATAATTGAAATTATCTCGACCGGATTAAAAAAGAAGAAGCATATTTTACCTGGTATAAGTCGGCCCGTATGCCCAGTATTTGCGCTGTCCTCCGTTTTGTACGTTGGATAAGCTGAACAACAAACGGAACGGTTCCATTTTGATCCAAGCCTATAAATAGAACCAACAACGTTATATTACAGATATTTTCGTAACGTTTTAGTCTAATTTTAATTAGATTGTTGCTATACCATATTAAATTCAAAATTTTAGCGAAAACACTTGTTTTTCATTACCCATCACTTTGCCAATACTGTGTATTCTTGCATCCTTGCAATCTAATCTACTAGGAAAATTTCTTACATTACGATACATGTACTTCTTACTTATTTAACCTCTATTAACTTATTTCTTGTTAACCTAGTACCTTCCCTTTTGAATAAATTTGATGTATTATAATTCTTTGAAAAAGTACGTACTTGAAGAACAATTTTTTTTCAAAACTTCATTATAAAAATTGCGTCAGTAATTAATACAATGTTGCTGGATTTCTTATACTAGTACGCTTTATATGTAATACTTATGCTAGTACTTTGTTCATCGATTTCAAACTGAAACTTTGGATTTTTCATCCTGTTCTGGAATCCACCGGCTTCCTCTCCTTGCCATTGACCGTACAGACTGGTGCAATAGTCTGTAAGAGATGACGGAATTTCAATTAGATATTTAAGGATTAAGGAACCATTCTCTGAGTATTTTGGTCGGGGCGTGGTCAAATCCAATAAAGCCCTGAGAAATTAAGCCAGGGTTTTATTGGATTTGATCACGCCCCGACTGAAATTATCACCTAATAATATTCAAAGAATGATTCCTTATTACATACCGGTATATTAATATAATTTTCAGCAATTGTACGATTGAATATTATAATATTTACATATATATGTGATTTTCACTTTTTAGCTCACCTGAGCTGAAAGCTCAAGTGAGCTATTCTGATCACTTTTTGTCCGTCGTCCGTCCGTCCGTCTGTCCGTCCGTCTGTCCGTCCGTCTGTCCGTCTGTCTGTCCGTCTGTAAACTTTTTACATTTTGAACTTCTTCTCTAAAACCGCTTATCCAATTTCAACCAAATTTGGCACAAAGCATCCTTATGGGAGGGCGAATATAAATTGCAGAAATAAAAGTCCGATCTGTATTCAAAGCGGAGAAAACCTTGAAACTGTAGAAAAAGGGGGGTGCATTTTTAAAAATCTTCTTCTCAAGAACTACTGATTCCAATTCAACGTAGTTTAGCATAAATTATCTTTATGGGAAGGAAAATATAAATTGCAAAAATTAAGGTCTAATTCTGTTTCAAATCTGAGTTATTACGAAAATAATAATAAAGGAAAGGCGTGTTTCAATCAGTTTAATAGCTTCGGATTCGGCATCCGTTAAATTGGTTAAAAAGACTTGGCCTGGGTAAAACAAAAGATTGGCAGTTATTAATCTGCCAATCTCATTAAAATTTCAGGATATTTGGTGGACCAGTATATTTGTATTTGCTGTAAATATTGCTGCAAAATAATGCGTATTTGGAATTGACGATTGCCGATCTGCCCCGGCTTTTATTTTGCCACGGCCCGGGTTTGCGTACCCATTTTACCAAGACTCGTATTCCATACTTCTAAAACGAGGTTCTTTGTTTAAAGCAGCCATGACATTATACGAAAAAGGGTCGATCTGACTATGATGAATTTGCTTGTTGTGCAACAGTTCGCGTATGAAGGGAATTTTTTGAAACATGAAAAATATATTGGTGCCTATTTTGTGAAGTAAATTGAGGCTAAATATTTCAATGCGTTGACAGTTTTCACACATGACGTTGATGTTAGCTTGTTCTGATTTTCGTTTCGTTTTCATTATATTTATGCTTTGTAACCTGGAAACTGTCGTCTGTATTTCGTGATTTTTACGTATCAAATCAAACAGAGACTTCGGTAAATCAAACAGCTACGTTAACTGTTTACCTGCGCAAATTAAGCAAAATCTGATGTAGGAGTACTGAAATACAATTCATTCGATCGGTAATTCGGCATTATCTTTTGCGTAATGGTAGATTAATGCAATAGGTTTTTGTTGAGATGCTCGGCATTTTCTCTAGTTTATTCAGTTTAAAAAAAATTTGATATCGCTTACGGAAATATGTAGGTATCTACATGTATATATATGATTCATTTCGAAAAAATAAATTGTGTTCTTTATTTGTTATACATGTAGTGCATGTTTCTTGTGTTTAATTGTTTTCAATTTCTATTTACTAACCATATTTCAGTGTTAAGCTTCGAATTATAAGCAAGATACAGAGATTTGCTCACAATTCTATGTTTGTACACAGATCTTAAAAGCTAAAGATTAAATCAAAGTACTGATAGTATTAAAAAAGCGCTAACCCAGCTTCTGTATGTATATAACAAATATACGTATATAGCATTTCAGCTTCTGTATACGCACTATATTTCCTCATCACTGCATGACAGTCCCTGCAATGATGTATGTAAGCCCCGTACATTAATTTCACAATAGCCCGTAAATTAGATTCACAATAGCCCGTGCAGTTATGTGCATAAACCCCTGAAACTGGTTCCCTAACCAGTTTAAGTGATGTATACTTTTGCTTATAGGGGGCGGTTATTCGATGCACCGGAAGTTGAAGTCTAACGACAATAAAGCGCTGAGCTATGCTTAGCGCTTTAAAAAGTAAAAAAAAATTGTCAATATTTATTACGAAAATTTTCAAAATCTGTTCTTCAAGAAACCAACTTATTGAATTGTAAACTTAACCTTTTTAGCTCACCTGAGGATGGGGCCACAATGGGGGTCGAAGTTTAACAAATGAATATATAGAGTAAATCTTTAGAAATCCTCTTCTCAGAAACTAATCGGCCAGGAAAGCTGAAACTTGTGTGGAAGCATCCTCAGGTAGTGTAGATTCAAAGATGTGAAAATCATGACCCCTGGGGGTAGGGTGGGGCCACAATAAAGGGTCGAAGTTTAACATATGAATATAAAAAGTAAATCTTTAAAAATCTTCTTCTCAGAAACTAATTGGCCAGAAAAGCTGACACTTGTGTGGATGCATCCTTATGTAGTGAAGATTCAAATTTGTGAAAATCATGACCCTCGGGGGTAGGGTGGGGCCACAATGGGAGATCGACGTTTTACATAGGAATATACACAGTTAATCTATAAAAATCTTCTTCTCAGAAACTAATCAGCCAGGAAAGCTGACACTTGTGTGGATGCATTCTCAGGTAGTGTAGATTCAAATTTGTGAAAATCATGACCCCCGGGGTAGGGTTGGGCCACAATGGGGGATCGAAGTTTAACATAGGAATATATACAGTAAATCTTTAAAAATCTTCTCAGTAACTAATTCGCCGGCTAAGCTGGAACTTGTGTGGAAGCATCCTCAGGTAGTGAAGATTCAAAGTTGTAAAAATCATTACCCCTGGGGGTAGGTTGGGGCCACAATGGGGGATTGAAGTTTAACATATGATTATATACAGTTAATCTTTAAAAATCTTCTTCTCACAAATTAATTAGCCAGGAAAGCTAAAACTTGTGTGGAAGCATCCTCAGGTAGTGTAGATTCAAATTTGTGAAAATCATGACCCCTGGGGGTAGGTTTGGGCCACAATGGGAAGTTGATGTTTTACATAGGAATAAACAGAGTCATCTTTAAAAATCTTCTTCTCAGAAACTAATCAGCCAGGAAAGCTGGAAGATGTGTGAAAGCATCCTCAGGTAGTGTAGATTCAAAGTTGTGAAAATAATGATCCCCAGGGGTAGGGTGGGGCCACAATGGGGGGGGGGGGTCAAAGTTTAACAAAGGAATATATAGGGTAAATCTTTAAAAATCTTCTCAGAAACTAATCAGCCAAATGATTCTTTATAATTGTTAAGTCTTTGGCCCCAGGACAATTCTTTGGCCTCACGAGAAGGTTTAGAGTTTGATGTACGTTTTTATCCCATATATAAACTATTGTTAGGGATCTTTTTTAGAACTGCAATACTCAACATATGATATGACTATAAAATCATCCTGTTAGAAAAGGGACTAATGATTATAAACATAAGAATATCCAGGGGAAAATGGATTTTATTTATACAGGATTTACATGAATTATTGTACATTGTCCAGATAGTTTGTATTATGACTCCATTGAGCTGATTTTATCATACCTATTGTTCCTCAGGTGAGCGATGTGGCCCATGGGCCTCTTGTTTAATTATGCAAACCCCGCTTACGCACCGACAATACGCCTTTTGAATTTATTAGACTATACAATACAAAATTGATTCGTTACGGTAGTGTTATCATAGACAAAGACACTGAGACATGTAAATATTATTTTATCAACACAGCTTCATTGTTATTTATAAGAAATTGTATGTAACTTGGTGAGTATCCTAAATTCTATTCAGTTATCATAGCTATATATTCTAATTTAAATATAATTCTAAATTCAACAGTGACTAACTGAGAGAATCGGACCGTCCGTCGCTGTCAAAGTCCGGCGTGATGTTACAAATGGTCAGGGTACTGAAAAGGTACAGGAAGTGCTCCAGAGAGATGTAGAACTCGCCGTCATCTCTGTTCCGTCCCTCAATGATACCCTGAATACTCTGCCATTCCCGACTCCTTTAAAAAAAGATAGAATGGAAAACATTTAGAAAATTCGTGACTGTGAACTTCACGTGATATTAACGTGAATTTCAATTAAGGCACAATTGTCTGTATACATTGTATCTTCATTGGATTCATGACGTGTCCTTCTTACCCATCAGAATATGGTCCTATCCACTCAGTTTTACCCCAAGGATTTCGCAAACGGAACAATCGAACTCCTTTTGCCTACATAAATTATCAGTATTTAGTTCTTTGCTATTATAAACATATTCCAGATCCAATGCGTAAAAGTGAGAGTTATTTCTCTTAGAAGCGGGAAATTTGAAATGTAAACTCACTGTGACGGCGCCGTTTATTGTGTACTCGTGTGATCCGAGAAGGCCATACTTTTTGACAAACGTTCCCTGAAGATCAGAACAATAGATTGATATACGAATAGCATACATTGATGTATATACATACACCATCAGATACAGGTGTGTTTTATTCATCAGACGTCGATTTTCGAAGATTTGATTTTTGAGTTCATCCTCAAAATTCAAACAAAACGTCCGTGACCTTAATTGTAATAAATGGGAACTCCAGGAATTAAAGTGCCCTCAAGTTGTGCTTTAACTAAATCTACGAAAATAGATGTCATTGAATACTGATTAAACAACATATGTCAATATTTACATTCCACGTATATTTTGCATGTAAAGCTACTGCAGATATAGCACCATAACACAGACAGGGTACTAAAAGGTTAAATCACGAGTTTTAATTGTGACGTCACAAACGTTGAACGCTGATAAATACAACGTCACAAGCGAAAATCAAATATCACACTTGTGGCTGTTACTGTGGCTCTTCCATTAATTTGAACTTACCCATAGGATAATACAGTAACTTGATATATAATTTGCATTTGCGTCCAAGGCAAGAAGGTACAAAAATGTAAATATAAGCATTGAATCCTTGTTTTTTGAAAGATATAGTCTCATAACTGCAACGGTGTGTGCAAACAAATTTGTATAACGCGCTAACGCGCGTTATTCAATTTGTATGCACACACCATTGCAGTTATGAGACTATATCTTTCAAAAAATAAGGATTCAATACTTAAATAGCTTTTCAAAGTGAAAATCACGTCTACCTTTTGTCATAAGAATAGGTGGAAACAAATTTCATAAGAGATCTACTTGGTTAATTTTATGTGAACAGAATAAACAGTTAACATGTAGACTTTTAAAAATATATCAAGCTACTATATAAAACTTAAAGTAAATACGAAAATACCACAGGTAAAAGACAATGAATGTTAACACAATATCTACAGGTGTAATAATTGATTTTCAAAGTACAGGACTTACTGGGGTGCCGCACGTAACTGCAGCGTTCGAATAAAGGGCGTTCCTGACACGTGTGTGTAGTTGGTCAGGCTCCATGTCGAGTTTTTTTAGGTCGATTTCTTCCGGCACGCCCCCTGTCAGTGCCATGTAAGAGTCAGACGATGCCCCACCACTCACCTCTGTGTAACTCCCATACATCCTGAAAACAAGTCCATTGAAAATTTAGATTTGTAATAAGCAAGAAGTTTTATTAACAAAGATCGGCTTTCATTATTGTTTCTTATATTTTCTTCCCAATCTTAGACCAGGGACTACCTGAAAAAGTACTGAAACCAGTGTTAATGCTACCATAACAGTGGCTAGAGGCAGATAATTGAGCCTTGGGTTGAATTTAATCATGAGTCCTAATTCTACATCATAATGATTTAATTATTCCTACTTATACATGCATCTAGAAAGATTAATGAAATGATGATCGAAGGAGAGAATAATGAATTCTGATACAATACTGCAAACAAACTTTTATTCGCGTGTGAGAAAATTTCGTGAGTTTTAGCAAGAGCCTCGTCGTCGCAAATAATTCTCGCCGCGAACAAGTTCTCTTGCAATAACAAGAGGCTGGATAGATTAAGTCGCGAAACATAATCTTCGCGAACTAGTTTATCCCAAGAACATCGCGAAACAATATCAACGCAAATAAAAATAATTTGAAATAATTTGGTTTATATTCACCTTGCAAAAGCTTTTTCCAGTAGAGACACCCACATCTCGTTACGATCAGTGACAGAGTGGGCGGAGTAAATCTTGTATCCATGAATGATTGGCAGATAGTCGTCAATGAAGACGTCATCCCAGATACCAAAGCGCCAGAATCGACAGTGGAAGATGCCGTCATAGTTCGGGGGTTCCAGGGGGTAGGAGTCACGGGGAATAATCTGAAAATGACCAACGGAAAACTGTCCGTGTTCTAAATTTGGACTGTTTGTGTTTGTGCTCAGTGTTCTTGTAATGAATTATGAGTTAGATTGAAATTGTCTTACATGTAAATTTAAGGATTTTGTTTGCATAAGCAGTATTTCTCAGTTTAAATGTAAACGTATAATATACATGTATACGTTTTGTACTTGCATTTACTGAGTAAGTAAACATGCGCTCTATTCACTTAGTACTATGAGTGAAATTGATCAAAAACTTAAGTTTGTAATTGTATAATGATTTTGCTCTCTTTAAGACTCGGCTATGTTCTTACCCTGCGAAGAAGTTTGGGTTTGTCGGCGATATTGGCCACGGAGGCGAGGAACCAACAAGTTCCGATGGATCCTTGGCCAATGTCATAGCGAGAGGTACCCTCAGAGAACAGACATGGTTTTTCGGCGAACTCCTAGGAATTTAGAGGTTAAAATTATTGTGACTAACAAACAAGGACCATTAGCAAATTCTGCAGGAACAAGTTTTGAGAATAATTCACAATCCAGAATTAAAATGAGTATCAATTAATTGCTTTCAAAGAGCTTTCAGAAAGATATTTTGTCGATAATTGAGAGTTTTTGAATGCATTAAAGTTATGTTGATCTTTCTAAAACATTTTTGTATATTTCTGAATATCTCAACAATAAGGTATTTTCATTACTACTATGACTTGATATAAATAATAACTATAACTAACACTTACCCTCGGACGTTTCCACTCCAGGGTCTTCCGGTTAGGATCTTTGCCCATGGCAACCCACAGGGGGAATTCCTCGTCAGTGTACTGTTGACCGGGAGACACTCTCGGGCGAACCTCATAATCGTGTTCTTCCGGATTAGACCGGAAATCCATTCGCATCTCAAACTGACCCAAGTCATTTTTGACGTATTTTACTCCAATTTTAGGAGGTTCTACAAAGGTTTTGCCATTTTATTATCATAAACTGATCCTGGCTAATTTTTGTTATTACAAAGCAGAGTGTTTGATTACATTCAGTTAAAAGGAAGTCACTTGTTGCACTTATATCTATTGAGAAACGAAGAGCAAATTAACACTATATATAAGTAACTTGAAAATATACATTTTGTACACTTTCAAGTAATATCCTTTGAAATATATTGTTTGATCTTTTAAAGAAAGGTGACTTTATAATATTTGTAAACATTATGGATACTGTAATGAAATCAACACGATATAAAATCAGTATATATACATATAATACATAGTACGGACGTATATCGGTGCCACGTTGTGAATATATATCCATGTAAATTCCAGCTTTAATCTTAGAATTTCCAACTTTACTCTTTCAAAAAAAAACCCAACTTATAATAAGAGTGGAAATTTTTCAACTTTAATCTTCGAAAAGCCAAGTTATAATATTGGTTGAATCTTTTAATTTTTTTTAAATCTTTGAAAAGTCAAATTATAATAAGAGTTTCTGGGAAATACTACAGTAAAATCTATAATTTTCAGCTATTTTTATGTTTGATGATTCATGTGCTAAACGGTGGGGCCGAGATGAAAACATTTCATATATCTAGAAGCAGAATATAATTGTGCCCTACAATTTAAGGTAATTATCCATACGTCACAAAACAACGTCTGACGTAATTCACGCGTTATTACGTCTTGTCCGTGCCCGATCTAATTGAGAGCTAGCGTTAAAAGGTGTAATTTAACGAGGCCGGGTCTAATTTGTTCTGAAATCAAGCTGACCTAGAAATTGATTCAAAACAAAGCTATTCAAAATACTGACAACTGCAATCAATTAGGCCTATTAATCAGCGAAATGAAAACTTGACTGGGTTGTGTCGATTGCGTACTCGTTTTGAAAATATAGACCTCTTACTGTTTTCCTGCATAAACATCAATGCATTATAAGGTTGAATTTAATCCAAATATTTGAACATTAATCCCCGAAAGTCCATAAACACCCAAAATGAAATCCTGACCGAGATCTATTCCAGTGCATAAGGGAGATAAATACACAAGGGGAGATAATTTGACCGATATCATCTTCATCCTTTTCGCTTAGCAACAAGCATTTATATATTTTCCACACAAAAAATGTTTTTAGAATTAAAACCATACGCTGAAGAAAAGTTATTTCATTTTAAGAACAGTCTTTAAACCAGTTAAAAAAAAGGTTGAATAGAGGTTTGTCTTAAAAGCATATCAGGTAGTTAGCATTATCCACGCGTGTGTCTGCAATTTCTAAATACCGATCTCGATCCATTATAATTAAAGATTCCAAAAGAAACCATCTTTTGCGATTTAAATAATACAGATTAATCAACAGTTTGTTTAAATCATGTTTTCTATTTAACAATAAGCTAAACATATTTTTTTAGAGTGATGAAATAATAAACCTATGCACAATTTTATTTTTACGGATCTTTTTTCAAAATATACATTTTAATGTTTTTTACCAAAAATACGCCCATTGTGATCCTGAAAAGGCCGGTCCTTTGGGTAATTTTATTTCCAATTGATTAAGGACGTTAGGGGGTAAGTAATATCAATATTTCAGAGAATTCTGTACGTAAATAAAATTACAAGAGCTTAAATTCGCTTTGAAAATTTAAATCATTTTATCTCATTTGTTAGCAGATTTATCTATATTTTAATAAATAAGCAAGTTAACAAAAAATTATTTGTTTTGAAATGATAATTCCTTCATTTTACATAGGATACAAGGCAAAAAATGATTTTGTGAAAGTAAAATTTCAGGCTTAGGCTTAGATTCATTATGTATGAAAAAAGCGCCGTTTTCCGCAATCGGTTCTATTTTTAGCCACGGCCATAGCTTTAATGATACCGATGGACCAGCCAACTGAGTAAAATTTGATAAGAACATATGCTCATATACACGTTTGAAAAATATGAAAAAAATCTGTACGCATTTTATTTATCAAGTGGGGTATGGACCTTTATCTTAAGTAATTGTATTGTTTCAAAGTTGAATTTTGTGAAAATTTTAAGGCACATTTTGATGCTTCGTGGCTCTAGCTCTTTTCAACTTTAATTGTTGAATTTCCAATATACTTCCTCATTTGTTATTACGATTATTTTTTGTTCAATGACTGTATTTAAATCAATCATACATCTTTATCAACATCATGTAGATAATGACACGATCAAAATATACAAGTTGCACGATTTTGGTTTAATTTTAATTGTGTCTACATAAAATGCTTCTTTCTAATTTTACATTTGATTAACAACGCCCTCTTGTTTTACACAATAAGATAAGGTTGATTTGTTCTTTCGATATTTGATATCTGATGCTGTATATATGAATACGGTTTAATCTTATTCCAAAACTCCTAGTTCAAACGGATAAAATTGCAAGATTAAGGACGGACGAGACGTTCCTCAATTTTGTATAATTTTCCTTTATATTTAATTCCTTACTTATTAACATTTAAACCTGTTAATTCCCAAAAATTCACGGTACATTACCTGGCTCGTTTCGGAGCTAGAATATTTCGAATTCTCCTTAAAATAGCAAGCAAAGTGCATTTGAAAGCTTATAAGTAAAGTCATACTATACATTTTCAATTGGACACTTTATATCTAACAAAAAAAAAACACAAAAAAATATAATTATGAAATTAGGAAGTAGAAATCTTCACATTGTAGGAAAGAGAAAAATAGAAAAAATGGTAGATAGGTCGCGTCTGACCTTAAAGTTGGAAATTCCAACATTCAAGCTGGCTTTTTCCAAGATGAAACAACGTATAGCACTAATACGCTTCCGTAATATAGTTAATATAGTTCAACCACAGGGGCATCGTATCCGCTAGATACACTCTATGACATATATATAAAAATACACTATATGTATGTCATAGAGTGTAGAGCGGATACGATGCCCTTGTGGTTCAACAGTGTATGAATTGTGAAAAGAAAATAACTATAGATCTATAAATTTTCAGTTAATTACAACAATCTTCCCCTTTTGAAGGAGAAAAACAACAGTTTATTTTGAAGTACTATTTATCCCATTCAGATCTGATCGATTTGTAAAATGATCTGCAAAATGAAACAAAAAAAGTATACCAAAAAAAATTACATAAACTGTATATATACATACCAGGGCTTCCGTCTCTAAATATTTCTTCTGGGCGAAATAGAATATCCATCGTTAATGTATATATATTTGCAGACCCTATCTGTATTGCGTCGATATCGGAATTATTTTACAATGGGTTTTGTTTCCTTGCAATGACCTTTTTTGTACCACTGAGCAATTTTCTCCCTTTTTTTAAGTCTTGCTTCGTTTCATGCATTCATGATATGGGATGTTTATAATTGGTCAGCAACAGAAGATAGCTCTAGGTATCATTTACAATTGTATGGAGCGCTGAAACGGAAAACAAAACCTCGTAAATAATGTACATTTACAATAATTGCTTGAACGAAATTCAACGCCTTCAAAATAGACACAATACAGAATGCACCCCCCTTAATAAATAAATAAATAAATAAGTAAAACAAAAGCAAAAACAAAAGAATGATAATTGATTTCAAAGTTTGACCAAGAAGCTCTGATTCACCCATGAATTAAGTTTCAGAGACAAGCTTAAAGCGAAAGTAAGAATATGCCTCTCTTGCTTTAAATGTCTCTTTAGGTTACATATAATGATCAAATGATTAATAAACCATGACGCTTACAAATACTTTTGTGCACAACTCATTTAATTAAGGCAATGCAGTTAATTTTTACTACCGACAGTTCTACTGTATGACAGGATGTTGGCCGCGGTTTTTTTTTTTTTATAGTAACGACTGTTACTTACACAAACCTCGGTACACGTATCATCCACCATGGAAATTCCACACGTCTATCTTGTGTACAAGTTGTTATATAATTCACAATGTATTGAGCGACGTCACGTGATGAATTTAAAATGACGGATGCAGTCTGGTAAATCGGTAACGAGCTATCATATTGAATTGACCGAATGGCGAAGATTTTGAACTCTGATTGATAAGTAGTGTCATGCTTCAAAAAAGTATTTTTTAAACGGATTTCCTTTTGCTTGGGTATATGCAGGGGACAAAAAACCCTAACAAACCAAAAACGGGAAGCTATTTTTATTTCACGAAATCAATTGAATAGAGCTATGGATATTATCATCATTACAATAAATTGGATATACATTGTACAAAAAATCACGCAGTTTTATAAACATGTACTCATGAAGGAAATAGGGACAATGTGAAACCTTTTCATAAATATGGTTTTTTGGGGGATTATTATATGAGGATATATATTTACAAATAATTATAAACGTTTTGGAATACAAAAACAATTTGAACTTGTCGGCTTACTATAAGGGACATATACCATGCCCTGGGGTGATATCCAAAATCGGCGTCATATTTGAATATGATTGAATTTTTCGCCCCAATTCAATGATACATGAACATTTAATGAACTATCATGTAGTTTCATTTTGTAGTGAGCTATCCAAAACTCGTTTGTGAGTACCAAGGCGGTTGGGGGGGGGGGCAGGGGAGGGGGCAGGGGAGGGGGGAGGTGGCGAACAAATTAGCCATGCGATGTATCTTAATTTTTTAGAGATGATATTTAAACTATGAATTATTATTTAGTTAAATACATATTCATATTTTTTAGCTTTATAATTTCAATGCTTTCGTTCATCTTCAAACAGAGCCCCCCCCCCCCCCCCCCCCCCCCCTCCCCCCTTTTTAAAAAGGTTTTGGACATGATTTGAATTAAAATTTTCAAATTTTATTTTTCCATTTTCAATGTTTATACTGATAAATATAGAAGTTTTTAATGCTATGTCAAATTTGTTAAGTCAAATATCAAGTTATAAGCACGTTTTTTCTTCCTTCTATCTTGTGAACATGTTGTTATGTTATTCATTAACTAAGTAATGAGCGACGTCACGTGATGAATTTAAAACGACGGTTGCAGTCTGGTGAATCGGTAACGAGAGCTATCATATTGAATTGACTGAATGGCGAAGATTTTGAACTCTGATTAATAAGTAGTGTCATGCTTCAAAAAAGTATTTTTTAAACGGATTTCCTTTTGCTTGGGTATATGCAGGGGGCGAAAAAAAAGAGAAAAAGAAACGGGAAGCTATTTTTATTTCACGAAATCAATTGAACAAAGCTATGGATATTATCGTCATTACAATAAATTGGGTATACAAAAAATCACGCATGCACTCATGAAGGAAATAGGGAAAATTTGAAACCTTTTCATAAATATGGTTTTTTGGGGGATTATTATATGAGGATATATATTTACAAATAATTATAAACGTTTTGGAATATAAAAACAATTTGAACTTGTCGGCTTACTATAAGGGACATATACCATACTTTGGGGTGATATCCAAAATCGGCGTCATATTTGAATATGATTGAATATTTTCGCCCAAACTCAATGATACATGAACATTTAATGAACTATCATGTAGTTTTATTTTGTAGTGAGCCATCTAAAACTCGTTTGTGTGTGCTTTAAGAGGGCTAGATAGCAATGTCATTTGGAGATCTACAGTATCAAGGCGGTTGGGGGGGGGGGGGGGGAAGGGGGGGGGGAGGTGGCGAACAAATGAGCCATGCGATGTATCTTAATTTTTTAGAGATGATATTTAAACTATGAATTATTATTTAGTTAAATACATATTCATATTTTTTAGCTTTATAATTTCAATGCTTTCGTTCATCTTCAAACAGAGCCCCCCCCCCCTCCCCCTTTTTTTAAAGGGACTTGGACAATTCAATTCAATTCAATTCAATTTCTTTATTAACCAATTAAGGGCCCTCAAGGGGCAACATGAAGACTCTTGACATACAACATCCAATGAACATAAAACATTCAATAAACATATACAAGAGGGAAAGAGCTGAATGATTGAAAGAGCTAAGACAGACATGAACAATTAAATAGTATATATGTATAATTATGTCTGTTTCCATACATTCAATACAGTGTCTTCTATATATTTATGTTAAACACCATACATAAATATGTCAAGATACAAATGCACATACAAATTTGAAATAGTTTATCATATGATTGAAAAAATAAAAACCAATATTTGAATAGGAAATACAAATTAAGGCAATGCCTTTTGTAAAAATTTACCAACAGAGTTTGATATATCTAATTCTTCACAGTTTAGAATCCAAAATAATTTTTGTTTATCTTCTAAACTAGAAAAATGTTTTGCTTTAGATGAACTTAAATCAAATAGTTCCTCTCTTTCTTTTGTAAATTTGCTGCATTGGATAAGAAAATGTTCTTCATTTTCAATTTTATTAAGTGTACAATTTTTGCATATTCTTTCTGTTCTAGATGTGTTATTATATCTGCCCGATTCAATAAAAAGTCTATGCGCTGATATCCGCAGATTGGCTTTCTGTATTCAGGTCTTAATATAGTTAAATACTTTTCCAGTCTGAAGTTAGTTTTCAAAAATAAATAAGTAACAAGTTTGCCATCTTTAAGACGTCGCGCACGGTGTTGGTGTTAATTTCGGTAACGTCAAAAACGTCAAGAACGTCATTTTCACGCATAACGTAATGATACATTTTATTAAGCACAGCATACAAAAAATTAAAAAAAATTAGAACTTAACATTAATTTTTTTCTGCGTGTAAGAGATTTCGTATTTCAAAACTGCAATTTCAAAATATCTTTTTAATATCTAATATACCAATTCTGAAGTTCACAACGTTAAAATGTTTCCATTTTAGTTCAGCTCAGCGATATCAATGTTCAAAAGCATGTGATTCACTCACAGCTTGTAATATTGTTAAATGAACTTCCTCTGAAATATGTCATTTTCAAGAATATCACCCGATTCACAAATGATATACAAAACTGATTGGGAAGGTACAATCGCCGGTTTGCGTTTAATTAATTTGTATTTCAAAGGCGTTTCAGGAGATTTTTCGAAGTAATGGCTCCGGATAACTTGTGTACCTCTTCTGTAAGCAGCCCCCCCCCCTGTCCATGTCATCTTTTTGTAGAACAACTGATTTTGAACTTGCTTTCATTACATAATAATCATTTACATTATCGTCACAAAGTACCGCAAATATACAGTCTTTTGTAATTAAATTTGATAATATTTGTGATTCCGATGTTTCGTTCTCTGGGTCTGATGTGTCATTATCCGAGCCTTCTTTTGTGAAATAAATCAGTGGTGCATTGCCTAAACTGTTACTGAGATCGCATTGCTCAGAATTGCCCTCAATGCAATCTTCGCAATTGTAACAAGATAGGGGACGAATGTAGTTTTCACCAGAAATAACTGACACGAGCTGATGAACAGATCTGATTCCCGTCAAAGGTTTATATAACCTTGCTTTTTCTCTAGGAATTTCTTCTACATATTCAAAAATCCTTCGTCGAACATTTGTAGAGTCCTTGGGAGTTTCAAGTTTTTCTTTTGCAAACAAATAGAGGCCTTTCGCATCTCGTATGATGCAGGTACCCCTAATGACGACAAGATCAGCCTGATTTTTTAAAAATCCTCCCGCTGCATCTTGTGGGCCCTTTGCGTGGCTGGTTTCAAAAAAATTTCTAATAAACTTTTGATAACAAAATTCTGAAAGAGAATCTGATAAGTCGCCGAAACAATGGAGACTTTTATATTGTGCAGCACAACCATCGCAAAATTCATGCATTGTTTTGACCTCGTACGAAATGGACTTTAGGTAGTCAGAAATAAGTTTTTGACAATAATGGGTAAAATGTTGATCATGCTTCTCATCAGGAGATATGACATAAAAGTGTCCCGTAACTATTTCTGGTTTTTCCGTAGTACTTTCCAAACCGTCTAATTCAAGGATAGCATGCCTGTGAAGTATGGTTACATGAATGGAGACTTCCGTTTTTTGAAAATAATTTGATTGTATTTCGTTCCTTTCACTACAACGATAATTTTCGGAAAAGTCGTGAATTAGAACGCAGTGATTTTGAGGTAAATTCTGAACAAAATTTCTCAATTGTTGGACTTGCCATTGAGCCCCCATATTATGCATTGGAAATTTTTCGAGAAGCTTAATCATATATTTGAAAAGTTCAGCAGGCTTTGTAACCTTTTTCACGAGCATCAGTTTCTTGGTTTCGCCTCTTTTTGACTTAATGTTTACATAATCAAAACACTCCCAAGAAACATCAGGGGAAGCGTCGTCAGTTCTTAGTTCCTCGGGGCGCAAGTGCACTTTCTGAACACCACATTCCAAGCAAGTTCTGTCTAAACATGATTTGTTATGTAGACCGTGGGATTAGAAGGACAAAGAGTTTAATTACTTATTTCATACATATCATGATATATTACAGGGTCTGTAACATAAGTCTTTCTGAATGACATGCACGCTTTAAAAAAGTATTTCATTTCAAAATGATAACGGCAGCAACAAGTAACTCGATCCTTTTGACGAGCTGTGCGAATATACATGTAGTAGGGTTTACATGCCTCAAAAAGTCTTTGAAAAATACGAATTTCTGGGTTTTTTGAAATAAAGTCGGCATATATTTCTGTTTGTGTTTTTTCTAAGATATGAACAACGTGAGATGAATACTGTTTTGGGCCTATTCGAACCCTTTTCACGTAATTTTTGTTTCCAGTTGGGTGCGAATTTTCACCCAAACACCAAAAATCATACACACGTTTTTGGGTATCATCAGACAGAGCATCAGATCTTGTTTTCCGCTTTGTATAAGTGAACGATGATTATTCTGAATGTAAGATTTTTGTACGAACTTTGTACCCTTTTGATATTCTACGGATCGGAAGACCAAGTTTTTTTGCTAATGAAGACTTTGCTCTTGATTTTTTTAACATTTTCGCCGCTGAAAGAAGCTGTTAGAAAATCCATGGCCTCCCTTGCTTTGTCGCAGCGTTTAAGTTTTAGCTTTAAAACCGATTCTTTTATGTCACACAAAACGGACAATTGAAGAGTAGCTGATTCCTTTTCCTCTGGAGAAGGAATAATTTTGCAATTTTGAAGTAATTTAACAGTTGGAGAGTTAGCATTTTTTAGAAAGGCCGCAATGGTGGCTGCTCTTTTTGTCGGGGATGTCGGTAAATTCTTTTTAATTTTCTTACAGCTCGACATTTTTGCATTTTGTTATTAAATGGTGACCTTAGGTTACCGTCCTCTGTATTTTCGCTCCGAATTTGGCTGTTGTGTTTTTTTTTGGCGCCATCTCTTTTGTGCAAGCGATTTTCGTTTCCGCATTGATTCCTCGTGTTCAATTAATTTTAATCTACTTTCCTTTTCTTTTTTCTTTCTGTTCTGATTATTTTCTATTTTGATACGTTCTCTTTCGCGCTGTTTACGTTTTCTCAGCGTCGCAGCTTTGACTGTCTCTTCTGAAATTCGATGTAAATTCATTGTAAAATTTATCAGTAGTCCACTGTTTTAAAAATTAAAATCGGCAAATTTTAAACTTTATGAATCTGTACGTATATTTTTTATTAGTATTATACTCTGCGGAACAAAAATATCTAATTTGGTTTGTTTTAGCACTTAACCGAAATCATTACTGCCCATTTACTTGCAGTGAACCCGTTTTACCTTTCGGCGGAAAGATATTGGAGTTGGAATCAGTTTTCTGTTTTTCCTTCACTCTCCTCCTCCATTCCCGAGTCTGTTCTACCCTTCTCTGTTTCCTTTTTTCTTTATTAATTTTAATTCTTTGTGCAGCAGTCAAAGACCCTGTTTAATTAATTAAAATACATGTTCATCGTCACATCACGTCATTGCGTCATTTTACATATACTTATGGCAAATAATGTCGTTATTATTTCATTTGTATTAATGAATTAATTCGACTCGCTAAGTTTGGATATTTGGCATCAATTTGATTTTTAAATTGTTATTTCTATTTTTTAAATTATTTTTCTTAGTATATATATTTTGCTACTTTTTTCACAAAATAATGTGTAGGTACATGTATTTATAACGTTCACTATAACTGTTTTTATGAAGAAAAAAAAAACGTACACATAACGTTTTGAGCCCTTGCGTCATTTTACGTACCCGTGACATATAATGTTGACATCATTTTATCTGTAAAAATCAATTATTTTGATTCGTAATGTTTGTATATTTGGCATCAAAATGTTTGGGAGAAAAAGCACATTTCTAACTGCGATTCATTTTTGTGAATTTTTTGCGCCACTTTTTAAAAGAAGTGTCCAAGTTATTTTCTCTTTTCATTGCTAATGCAATTTAATGTATTTTTATGAAAGTGTGACATTCATGTTGACATTTTGATACGTCTCTATTAAAAAAAATTGCGGACACATGTACTTCTTTTAAATGGTTATATAACCTATGAAAATGCACATTCTATAATGATTTTTATTATTATGAAATATAGCCAAGAATTGTTTTTATAAGCATGATACTTGTGATTGCCATGATGCGCATAACGTTCGACTGTGAAATAACTCTCTTGTGACACGTGTTTTAAAAAAATAGTTGATTACGGTTTTTGTCAACAAATGCGTATAAATGAGGAATTAGAAGAAGATATATGTATACAGTTTTACTGCCAACAATGCATATACATATTATTAAAAAAAAAAAAGCTTCAATAGATCATTGCAAGATCCTGGATCACAATTTATATTTTGTAATTTACCTGAGCCTGGCGTGGCCATTTTCAAGTTTTGTTACCCATCTACATCTTCATTCTGAGAATTCTTTGACCCGGCGTTGATTTCTGGCATTGATTACGTCAAAAACGTTATGACGTATATCTGTTACATCATCACAGTAATTAGTCCGCCAAAAATGTTCCCCCCAAAATGAACATTCACTGAGATATTGTAGTTTATTTGAGATATGTATCTTAAAAGTGTTACCTATCTACATGCCATTTTTAGTAAAATTTTAAGTTTTTAACAATTAATAAATATTTAAATACTAGAATAAGTAATAAAAGCAAAACAATCACTTCCATAACAATGAATATAAATATCAGAAATATATCTATAATGCTGATTGTGAACTCTATTTACACAGAAATTAAAGAAGGTTAACGTTGAATACTATGCACTAGCATTCTGAAATAAATGTTCAATAAGAAAAAAGAAGATATTAAGGACTACCCTTTTCTTGGAGATTTTTTCTCCACGTAGCTATCTGATGTACAGGTGGAACTATGTTGAAAATCAAATATCTAATCACGTGTTTCAAATTTGAAATGAAAAACACCGTAAATTGATACAATAAATTATGTACATCAATAAATAATCATAAAAGAGGAATGAAATAAAGAATATAAATATAAAAGTATAATTATGTATTATAAAAGCAAAATGGTGGTTTTAGAAAAAAAATATTTTGAGAAAACCCTCATTTAATGTAAAAGAATAAACAAACTAAAAAAAAGTTTAAAAGGGTGAATTCATAAATATATACATGTATACATGATTGTAGAAACACAAAACAAGAAGCATATAGGAACAGATCGTTGACGAACTGAAAAAAATCAAGGGAATAACCAACCAAACAAATAAAACTACCGACTATAAACAGCAAAATAATATCACAGATTTGCTTTTGATGAGACAACATCCTTAATGTTGTGTAATTCCAAACAAAACGAAATATTGATGAAATATTCATTTTTGTTTGTTTGAACAAAATGGAATGACAAACTTAAAAGAAAAACAACAACAAAAGAACAAAATTGATGACTTTCGATTGATTTGCAATAGCAGAACTTTCGTCAGCCAATCATTCCATAATGAAACTCTGACATACAAACAGAGTGAAGCAAAATGAATGCTAAATCTCCATTTCTCAGAAATACATCAAAGTTTACATTTTGATCGTCTATCTTATGCATATTGAAACTAAAGGTTTCGCGTTGGTCTAGTCAAAATCATGAAGTCATTTTATTTGGGCTTTCTTATAGCCTTTATGAATGAACTTACGCTAATTACAATGTATGTACAAGCAAGTTATTGACAAAATTCCAAATGAAAAATGAAAAAAGTAACAATACAATACGATGAAATTGGTTGTTCTACAGGTAAACGATGTAACATTTCGATCGGGTTCATCCTTCAGACTAACTGCCATGAGAGTTCAGAGGTCACATAGAAAGATACAAGGATATCATGTCTCAAAAGTGAGTACTTTCATTTTGTCGTTTATAGGTTTCATTCCATCTGGTGTGGTCAAAAGCAAATAAAACAATATGTAAATTAAAAATGATTTGAACACTTTTAACAGATATCAAATTACCGAATAATAACGTTCACATGAAAATTGATTTTGACTGTAGCATTCTGGTAACATGCATGTTCAGTGCCAATCGAAAATACAGCGATAATGAAACAACAACATAGGAATATATAGAGAAAATCTTTTAAAATTTTCTTCTCAAAAACTATTAGGCCAGGATCTGGAAAGCTCAAATTTGAGTGGAAGCATCATCAGATAGAGTAGATTCAAGTTCGTTCAAATCATGGTCCCCGGGGGTAGGATGGGGCCACAATTGGGGGATGAATTTTTACATAGGAATATATAGAGAAAATCTTAAAAAATCTTCTTCTCAAAAACTATTAGGCCAGAAAAGCTCAAATTATAATGAAATCATCTTCAGGTAATGTAGATTCAAGCTCATTCAAATCATGGTCCCTGGGGGTAGGGTGGGGCCAAAATGGGGGGGGGGGGATCAAGTTTTACATAGGAATATATAGAGAAAATCTATAAAAATCCAAAAAAGATCAAATTAAAATGGAAGCATCCTCAGGTAGTGTAGATTCAAGTTTGTTCAAATCATAGTCACTGGGGGTAGGGTGGGGCCACAATTGGAGATCAAGTTTTACATGGGAATATATATTAAAAATCTTCTTCTAAAAAACTATTAGCCCAGGAAAGCTCAAATTTGAATGGAAGCATCCTCAGGTAGTGTAGATTCAAGTTTGTTCAAATCATGGTCCCTGGGGGTAGGGATGGGCCACAATTGGGGGATCAAGTTTTACATAGGAATATATAGAGAAAATCTTTAAAAATCTTCTTCTCAAAAACTATTTGACCAAGAAAGCTCAAATTGACGGGTAACCATCCTCAGATAATGTAGTTTCAAGCTTGTTCAAATCATGGTCCCGGGGGGTAGGGCGGGGCCACAATGGGGAATACATTTTTATGCATAGAGAAAATGGTCCCTGGGGGTAGGGATAGGCCACAATTGGGGGATCAAGTTTTACATAGGAATATATAGAGAAAATCTTTAAAAATCTTCTTCTCAAAAACTATTTGACCAAGAAAGCTCAAATTGGCGGGTAACCATCCTCAGATAATTTAGTTTCAAGTTTGTTCAAATCATGGTCCCGGGGGGTAGGGCGGGGCCACAACGGGGGATAAATTTTTATACATAGAGAAAATCTCTAAAAAAAATCTTCTTCTCAAAACTATTAGGCCAGGAAAGCCAAAATCTGAGTGGAAGCATTTCCAAATCGTATAGATTCAAGTTTGTTAAAATAATAGTCCAGTGGTATGGTGAGGCCACAGTGGGGGATGAATTTTTACATAGGAATATATAGAGAAAATCTTTAAAAATCTTCTTTTTAAAGACCATTTGGCCAGAAAAGCTTTAACTTGTGTAGAGGCATCCTCGGGTAGTGTATATTCAAATCACAGTCCCTAATGGTAGGGCGGGGCCGTGATGGCGTTTTGAATTTTTACATAGGAATATATAGAGAAAATCTTTAAAAATATTCTGGGAAAGTTTTTCGGTCCAAAACTCAGTACTTAGTGTGAAAGCACTGGTTATGCAGATAAAAGTTTGATGAAATTATGATATCCTAGAGAAAAGTGGGGCAACAAAATGGGGGAGGGGGTTTATAGGAATAGAGAAAAATCATCTTAATGGTACAACAACAAAAGGGGCTTGGTATTTACCAAAAGAAAGAGGTGGATAAAAATTGGCAGATTTTCAATTTTTTTAGCAAGATCTACTGTACTTAGTTTTCAAGATATTTTGATACTGTAATGCTAATTTGATCAGAATTAAGGCAATTGTTGCTCAGGTGAGCGATGTGGCCCCTGGGCCTCTTGTTAACTCTTTGATTGTTTCAGCTGCAAGCAATGTTAAAAGAAAACAGTGGCACAATCCAAGCAAATTGTGAAAGTCTAGACCAAAGAGTAAAAGCCTTAGGGCAAGTGAGGTCCATCTATCTGTGTAACCAGCTTATTCCATTCAACCATCATATTTAGTTAAATATGTACATGTACTAATAATTTATTGGTGTCCTGGCCTTCAACATTAGGAGCAAAGAAAGTAGCGTGAAGCAGGATGATGTATTTGTGAGCAAGGGTTATTTATCATTGTGCTAAAGTGGTTGTACCTTGCCTTTATATTTTGCCTCATTTACATGAATAAGATTTTGACTTATCAGAATAGTGTTAGTATGATTTATTCTGCTCCATTTATTAATTTTTAAGGAAGTCATTATAAAGATATGGGTACATTTTACTCTACTGTGTAGTTACCATGATAAGCATTTGGCGTGTAAACAATTAAATATTAGTAGTTTATTAGGTTGACAGTAGTCTTTCTACTTTGACCCATGACTCACATGTTTAAGTTTTTTGTTGTGGGTATATCGTCACCACTTTGGTTTTAATTTTCACAGAAGGCTATCTTAAAAATTGATTTATGAATTTGGATTGTTGTACACGAAACAAAGAAGGATGTTTGTATTGTACACATTGTATGCATACTTAAATAATTAAGGTATGTCGCTACATGTATTGTATACCACTTTATGAAGTTGTATTATTATTCAGTGATGCCAGTCACATATACACGTAACTGTTCATTCAACAGTCCATATTAATGTGCAATATTTTTTAAAACTTTCTGTGCTGGGATGGATGGCTACTTATATTTAGTGCTATTTTTGGTATTGTGGCATGGAGAAATATTGGACTGACTTCTTATGTTAGAATCTGACAAATAAAGAAGAACAAAATCTATCAATATGTTTTATAATTTTTATTCTCATAATGCTTATAAAATTGAATGATAACTTAATCACACCACTAGCGCAAAACATTTTTAGTGCATATCAAATGATCTTACGTTTCTATTATCCATATAATACACAAAACCAACAATTTCCAAAGGGCCGTTGTATAAACAGACTTGAAACGTTACATTTTCCTCCTCCAAAATAAACAAAACAAGCAATTTCCTCAGGCTTATGGCAGAAACAGACTTGGGACTTCAATCTATTTGCTTGCAAATTGATTGGTTAAGATTGATGTAACCTGGTGGCCTTAATACTTTTGTTCTCCCAAATCTCTTCTGACAAAATGTCTTGGAGCTTGCAAGAATATAATAAATCACTTCCAAAGGAGGCTTATGGAGTTCCCAAATAAATTGCTAAAGAATGATTCTTTCATCGATTTCGTGATCCTAATCTTCTAAAGTTGGTTAAGAAGTTGTGTTTTGCCAGCCTGAGGGTACTTGCACGATGTTTAGTTGCTGGATCAACTTAGAACGTGAGAAGACGCACATGCAGAGCCATTTTAATAATACCCTGGAAGTTGTGTCAAACAGCTATCTGTGACGTAGGCGTGTTTATTTTCATTAGTCGATCAATGCTTATTGTAATTTATGAGGAAGATTTGACCAACTCGAGAATATTGTTCTTACGTAATTTGTGCATTTTTTGCTTTTGGACAAACGTGATTTTTAACTTGAAATGATGCAAGAAGTAGCTAGACTTTTATATAATTTTGAGGGTTCTCGGTTTTGTTACATGTTAAATCGCTTTTTCTTCACAATATAGAAAAATAACGGTTATTGAAAAAAAACCCCACAAAACATTTACCAATGAATGAATGTTAAAGATTAGAGGATAATTATGCAATATAAAAATATCGTTTCTGAAGTTTCGTTGATTTAATTTTTTAACCATTTTAACATACAGATACACCGCAAGCAAATAGTAATGAGACAAAAAAGATTCACTTCACTAATCTACAGGTTATAGAAGTTACCTTGAATTGCAACATTATTTTTTTTTTATAAAATATGTGAGGTTAGGGTTTACCAGCCCACTACGTAAATCTAAATTCAAATATACACTGTGTATTTTGAAAAAAAAAATCGACATTGATTTTAAAATTACTTTTCTTACCCAAACCACAGTGTATATACAACTAAATATAAAGATAATTTCACGTGCATGGAAAACAAAACTATAGCTAAAGTCAACAGCTAAAACAATTGACGTGATGTTCGGAACCACATGTACATGTAGAAAGTCTCAATATAAAATAAAATTCACAGAAGTGGCAACTAATAAATTGGCTCAACTGTTTCATTCCATCTGGTGTGGTCTGAAAAAAAAATACAGGAAAACTTTAAAAAAAAAATAATAATTCTATTAAATTGTACATAACATATTTTGCCAGGAGGTATATTTTCGGTCATTCTAAAATGTAAATTGAAGAAATTTGAATTTCCCCCTCTAGATCCGCGCATGCTCTCTTGCAGTTCTGTTTACTACTCACTCTATATCATATAACGGCGTTTGCGACCTAATGACCAGGGCGAACCGTCTCTCGGTGTCTGGCTGATCCATGTGCAGCAGACAGACGTATGACCCCGCCTCCAGGGAGTAGACGGCGGGGGCGGAAGTTCCCATGACGAACGGTCCGTCATCTCCGTCCGTCATTCGTACGGCGTCTCGGTAATGTTTGTACAACCAGTCTATTCCAACGGGAACACTCTCCCCCTTTAGCTGTTAATAGTAACATTTAAACAGTATTATACTGCAATGCCTTTGTGTACACAATACTGTAAACGTACTACATTTGGCTGTGTATATTCTAATTAGCGCTTTTTTGGTGGAATGTGGCTTCCGCTAAATCAAGTACATCGCTAAATGCCATTCACATATGCACAAGAATAGTTAAATTCAGGAATACGCTAATTCAAATCTACGCTAACTTGTTCAAAAATTAATTTCCGCCAAATATCGTACATGCCAAATATAATACGTTTACAGTAATTATTACAGTACTGTGAAATAATTACCCGACAGAGGGGAAAACAGAAACACAAAATCTATCAGTCTTTTTTTTAAAATAAATCTTTAATTCACCTGGACCAATTTTTTTGTGAATTGTTCAGTTGTTTTAATTGTAGCTGCAATAAATTATCGGCCTCCTAAAATTAATGCAATTAAAGAAAGAAATGGGCGTTTCTACGTTAAAATAAACCATTATGTTCCTGGGCCGTTTAGTTTTAAACAAAAATGTGTGTATGTGATAAGAATTTTAATAAGTTTTTAAAGACTTTATAAAGAAAATTTAATACCTTGAAAAGCTTTAAGCCAATAGGAGCTTTTGAATCCACCATTAACTGGAATTTTACTCTCTGGTCACCTAGAAAATGAACAATGGTGACCCATGATTAACTCTTTAGCAAGAAATAATATGAGTTTTCATTATTTTACACATGTAAAACACCTGTTAATTAGTAGAGACTTAACGAAACTGTAAATACAATAGCTCTCTCTCTCTCTCTCTCTCTCTCTCTCTCTCTCTCTCTCTCTCTCTCTCTCTCTTACTTGATTTGATCTTGATCTGTGGATTGATATGGAAGGTTCTGTTTGAGACCTGTCCCCCTGCGTTTGACCCTGCTCTCCATTGACCCGTGAGACACTTCACATGATCTAAATATAACATATTATAAAGTCATAATGAAATCTACACTGATTTCATGATTCCCCCATCATTATTTCGTAAAAACTTTTGAAATTAGTAAATATACAATATTTTTTTATATTCCCGGTATAATTACTATTAATAAACTAATCGATTGTTTAAGAATATTGAATGTAAAATATGATTGGCCATCACAGTAAATTTACCCTGCCCACTTGCATGTAAGATAAACAAATATTCCTGGATTGTACGATTCAAACTTGATGAAGAATATCTAATTTTTCAAATACAAAAATTTAAAGATAGAGAATGTTTTTCCCTAACACAAAATTAAAGTTTTTTTCATGCTTTGATTTGAAATTTGAAGCTTTTTAAAGGAAATTCTAACACGCGTAAAAATAATCCAAATTCGTTAGTAAGTAAAATCTAATCTTCAACAGTATGACATATATGTGCATTTATATTGATTAAATATTACTGTTTTCACTGAATGAGCGAATTACAGAATGATATAAAAGACACTTTTATTACATAGATATACATGTATTAGATAAATTATTAAATAATACATCATCTCCGTAACTTACCGTAACTTTTGGCATCTTCTCCGTCACAGGTCATTATCGTTACTTCATTGGAGTCAATTTTCCTACAGAATGGTTTTTTTTAAAAATAATTTTGAATAAACAACTATTTAAACATCATACAATTTTAATGATAGCTTATCACACTTGTGCTTTTTTATCCAGAAATCGTATGCGTTTAAAGTGACAGCTATTACACAATTATATAATTATCAGAGTACAAAATAAGGGAATCAATTCTGAATCAGTATTTTTTTTTTTAATTACATAAATAACATATAGATCGAGACTAAATTCATTTTACATTTTGAGTGTCTAACAAAACTAAAACTTTTACTGTGTGAGGCAGTATTTCACTTATAGCTATAAATAGACATTAACATATTATTAATAAAAATTCTACATGCAGTTTTTTTCTAAATATTACAAAAAAGTATGAATATAAATCTTAGTGTTAAACTTTACATCTCTTTAAGGGCAATCAAATAACATACATGTACGTGCAATTACTTTGAATTTAAAAATCATCATATTATAATATATTGGTTCTTACTTTACGCCCCCTAGCGGACCAGCGCTGAACAAGCGGAGCATGAATTCTCGTTCTTGACCTTCGTTCATGGCTGAAGGAACACAGACGTATTTTCCGGGTTTGAGTGAGAACCGGAAGGAGATCTGGGTATGCTCACTATACGTGTAGGTGTAGTTTTTACTGGGGATTCCCTCCTCTTGTAGAACAAGGATATCATCTGACGCATTCTCTAAAACCTTACACAGACATAAAGAGTTTATTCTTTTATCTTAAAAATATTTCAATATGCACTAATAAAAACAATATATTCTGATTTTTTTTAATTCTTTATAAGATTAAACAGACATTCATTTTTGTTTTATGGAAATGTTTCAATTCATTTACAAAGAAGTAGTCACGATTCATGTGTATGATGATAGCGCAATTATGTATATAACCTCAATATAATTGAAATTATCTCGACCGGATTAAAAAAAAAGAAGCATATTTAACCTGGTATAAGTCGGCCCGTATGCTCAGTTTTTGCGCTTTCCTCCGTTTTGTACGTTGGATAAGCTGAACAACAAATGGAACGATTCCATTTTGATCCAAGCCTATAAATAGAACCAACAATGTTATATTAGAGATATTTTCTTAATTCCTTTTACGATACATGTATACTTCTTAATAATTTAACCGCTAACAACTTATTTTTTGTTAACCTACCTTCCCTTTTGAATAAATTTGATGTATTATAATTCTTTGAAAAAGTACGTACTTGAAGAACAATTTTTTTTTCAAAACGTTATTATAAAAACTGTATTACTCATGCAATGTTTCTGGATTTCTTATACTAGTACGCTTTATATGTAATACTTATGCTAGTACTTTGTTCATCGATTTCAAACTGAAACTTTGGATTTTTCATCCTGTTCTGGAATCCACCGGCTTCCTCTCCTTGCCATTGACCGTACATACAAGTGCAATAGTCTGTAAGAGATGACGGAATTTCAATTAGATATTTCAGGAATAAGGAAACATTCTCTGAGTATTATGGGGTAATAATTTTGGTCGGGGCGTGGTCAAATCCAATAAAGCCCTGAGAAATTAAGCCAGGGCTTTATTGGATTTCATCACGCCCCGACTGAAATTATCGCCTAATAATATTCAAAGAATGATACCTTATTACTTATATTAATATAATTTTCAGCATTTGTACGATTGAATATTATAATATTTATATATTAATGTGATTTTCACTGTTTTTAATTATGCAAACCCCGATTGCGCACCGACAATACGCCTTTTGAATTTATTAGACTATACAATACAAAATTGATTCGTAGTGTTATCATAGACAAAGACACTGAGAAATGTAAATATTATTTTATCAACACAGCTTCATTGTTATATATACAGTAATTGTAAACTTACTTTGTATCGTAAATTCTATTCAGTTATCATAGCTATTCTAATTTAAAAATAATTCTAAATTCAACAGTGACTAACTGAGAGAATCGGACCGTCCGTCGCTGTCAAAGTCCGGGGTGATGTTACAAATGGTCAGGGTAGTGAATAGGTACAGAAAGTGCTCCAGAGAGATGTAGAACTCGCCGTCATCTTTATTCGGTCCCTTAATGATACCCTGAATACTCTGCCATTCCCGACTCCTTTAAAAAAGATAAAATGAAAAACATTTAGAAAATTCGTGTGAATTTCACGTGATATTAACGTGAATTTCAATTAAGGCACAATTGTCTGTATACATTGTATCTTCATTGGATTCATGACGTGTCCTTCTTACCCATCAGAATATGGTCCTATCCACTCGGTTTTACCCCAAGGATTTCGCAACCGGAACAATCGAACTCCTTTTGCCTACATAAATTATCAGTATTTAGTTGTTTTGGTATTTCATACATATTCCAGATCCAATGTGTAAAAGTTAGAGTTATCTCTCTTAAAAGCGGGAAATTTGAAATGTGAACTTACTGTAACGGCGCCGTTTATTGTGTACTCGTGTGATCCGAGAAGGCCATACTTCTTGACAAACGTGCCCTGAAGGTCAGAACAATAGATTTATATACTAATAGCATACATTGATGTTTATATCATCAGACACCTGTGTCACTGTGTGTTAATTAAATTCATCTGACGTCGATTTCCGAAGATTTGATTTTTAAGTCCATCCTCAAAATTCAAACATCCGTAACCTTAATTGTAAAAAATGGGAAATAAATGCCATGGAATACTGATTAAATAACGCATGTCAGTTAGCTTTTCAAAGTGAAAATCATAAGTACCATTTGTCATAAGAATAGGTGGAAACAAATTTCACAAGAGATCTACTTTGCTAATTTTATGTGAACATAATAAACAGTTAACATGTAGACAGTTAAAAGAAATATCAAGCTACTATATAAAACTTTAAGTAAATACGAATATACTACAGGTAAAAGACATTGAGTGTTAACACAATATCTACAGGTGTAATTATTGATTTTCCAAGTGGTGCAGGACTTACTGGGGTGCCGCACGTAACCGCAGCGTTCGAATAAAGGGCGTTCCTGACACGTGTGTGTAGTTGGTCAGGCTCCATGTCGAGTTTTCTCAGGTCGAAATCTTCCGGCACGCCCCCTGTCAGTGCCATGTAAGAGTCGGACGATACCCCGCCACTCACCTCTGTGTAACTCCCATACATCCTGAAAACAAGTCCTTTGAAAATTTAGATTTGAAATAAGCAAGAAGTTCTACTAACAAAGATCAGCTTTCATTTTTAAGGTCTTCCGTTTCCAACGGAAGACCTTATTGTTATTGCTTTGTTTCTTTTTCCCTATTCTTATTATTATTATTTTTTTAGGGTCTTCCGTCTTCAGCGGAAGACCCTACTATTATTCTATTGTTTCTTTTTCACTTTTCTTATTATTCTTTTCTTTCTTTTTTTTTTTTTTTTTTTTTTTTTTTTATTGGGTTTTTCATTTCACAACATATGTACATATGTAACATAATAATGATTGTAACATTTTTATAAACATATTACATAGTCTTTATACTATTTCTACTTAATAGTACAGTTTTGTATATTTCATATGAAGTGAAGCTGATTTTGAGAGAGAGAGAGAGAGAGAGAGAGAGAGAGAGAGAGAGAGAGAGAGAGAGAGAGAGAGAGAGAGAGATTATGCAGGTGGATTACAATACTTTTTATTCTTTTTTTGTCTTACAAATTTTGTGCAGGCGATTTCTCAAAGATGGCTCATTCGATTTTCTTCAAATTTTGAGAGTTGATGTGTCGGTATCTGAAGTTTGTACCGCCGTTATCAACTTTTTGATAATCACTTCCGGTCGGAAGTAATCGTCCGTTTACGCTTTTTAAAAGTCAATTTTGTCGGCTAGAGATTTAAAAAACGAATAAAGATATAGGGCTGAAATTTTCAGTGAAGATAGACATCCATTTTACCTGTTGCAACATGGTCATAAAAACGTCTGTCGTCACTTCCGGTCGTCACCGGAAGGAAAGATAAAAAATCGGTTTTTTCAACTTTTTGCTTTTTATATATTTTTCTAACAGGTTGATAGAGACTCTTTTACTGATTAAGAATATGTATTTTTTTTTTAAATCGATTGATGCATTCCCGAGATATTAAGCATCAAAGTCCTGAAGCGAGAGTCCGGTTAGCTCAGTCGTTAGAGTGGTGAACATGTGCCCAGGCGACCTGGGTTCAAGCCCTGGGTGCCGAAATTTTTTTCCCTAATTTTTTTTTGCGTTGATTAACAATCTTTTCTTAAAAGTGAAGGATTTTATCTCATTTACTCAAAAATCGGACGGAAGACCCACTCGTTGCTCGCAACGAGAACGATCTAGTTTCTTCCTATTTTTGTGCACGCGATTTCTCAGAAACGGCTCGGCCGATCTCAATGAAAGTTTCAGATATGATAGATATTGGTCTGAACCTGATTAAATTTTTTTTGTGTTGATGACGTCACATCCGTTTTTGAGATATCGAGATTTTTCTAATTTTTATATGGGTATTTTGTCTTCTGTCGTTCTCCTAAAGTATAAGAGATGTTAAGCTCAAATTTCTGCGGTTGGTAAAGGAAAGATTGAAGTTTTGCATGGTTGTTGTTTTGTAAGTTTAGCACTTCTGGCGCCAAAGCTCGCTAGGGCTCGAAAATTGACATTAAAAAAGCGTCGTTAATTTTTGTGCTTTTTTCTCTTTATCTTTTTTCTGGAAAATATTTTATTAAAACATGTAATGTAAAAAAGGCTTATATTTACAAGACCTTTCGGCTGATATCAGGAAAAAGGGGCTGGCCCCTAAAATTAGGGACCTAGAAGGCTCTAAAATCTTTTAACCATAGCGCTTCACCGAGGGATATTTTGTAATAGATTATAGAAGCAAATATGTTTATCTCACAGTTATGTATTCAAGCAATGTATTGATTTTATCATGTGTTACGTAATTAAGGGTTTTTAGGGGCAAAAAGTCTAAAATTTCAATCACCCATATCTCACAAAGGAAAAATATTTTGTAATGCAGTATAAAAGAAAAGTTGTTCAAAATGATGTTCCTAACAAAATGCAACCGTCAAAATTTCGTTAAACGGCCCCTAAAAGGAGAAAAGGGACCGGCCCCTATAACCTTCTTTCTCATATATCTCCAAAACGGTAACGACTTTCTAAACACTTGTTGAACAAAATTTGTGTAGAATTAAATGACCTTTTATTTGAAATCAAGAAAAAGGGTCTGGCCCCTCAAATTAGGGGACCAAAGGGCTCTAAAATCTTTAATCTGTAGCCCTTTACTGAGAGATATTTTGTGAAATATTTTATAGAAGCAAATGTGTTTATCTTATAGTTTTGTATTCAAGCAATGTAATGATTTTATCATGTGTTACGTAATTAAGGGTTTTTAGGGGCCAAAAGTCAAAAAATTTGATCACCCATATCCCAGAAAGGAAAAATATTTTGTAATGCAGTATAAAAGAAAAGTTGTTCAAAATGATGTTCTCAACAAATTGCAACCGTCAAGATTTCGTTGAACGGCCCCTAAAAGAAGATAAGGGACCGGCCCCTAAAACCTTCTTTCTCATCTATCTCCAAAACGGTAACGACTTTCTAAACATGTGTTGAACAAAATTTGTTTAGAATTTAATGACCTTTCATTCCAAGAAAAAGGGGCTGGCCCCTAATAAAAGGGGACCAAAGGGCTCTAAAGTCTTTAATCTGTAGCCCTTTACCGAGAAATATTTTGTGAAATGTTATAGAAGCAAATATGTTTATCTTATAGTTATATATTCAAGCAATGTAATGATTTTATCATGTGTTACGTAATTAAGGGTTTTTAGGGGCCAAAAATTTTCTAAACACTTGTTGACAAAATGTGTTCAGAATTAAATGTCCTTTCATTTGAATCCAAGAAAAAGGGACTTGCCCCTTAAATTAGGGGATCAAAAAGCTTTAAAATCTTTTATCTATATCCCTATAATGAGAGCCATTTTGTGAAATGTTATTAAAGCTAGATAAGGTTAAAAAAGCAAGAGAACTTATACAAAAACAATACAATAAAGCATTAGTATTTCACTCCTTTTCAATAACATGTCTGCTGTCGAAAATCAAAGTCGATGATGTCATATTTCATTCTAAAAATCGAACGGAAGACCTCCTCGTTGCTCGCAACGAGATCGTGTCTAGTTGTTTCTTATATTTTCTTCCCAATCCTAGGCCAGGGACTACCTGAAAAAGTACTGAAACCAGTGTTAATGCTACCATAACAGTGGCTAGAGACAGATAGCCATGGGAATGAAATGTATACGTAATTGCCTTATCATTCTTCTGGCTCTGAAAAAATTCAGGTAAAAGTATCTCCAGTTTTTATGTTTTTGCAAATGGTTATTACATTGACTAATTTGTGGGATTTTGTTTCAGTTTTCCTGGTTTACTGGATTTGCAAACTATGGTACATGTTAAATTGGATGGAACTGCACACACATTTCGCATACTAAATGTCATACTATAGTAACTGATTGATTAGAAAGATAATTTATCAGAATAATTGACCTTGGGTTGAATTTAATCATGAGTCTTAATTCTACATCATAATGATTTAGTTATTCCTACTTATACATGCATCTAGAAAGATCAATAAAATGATGATCGAAGGAGAGAATAATGAATTCTGATACAATACTGCAAACAAACTTTTAGTCGCGTGTGAGAAAATTTCGTGAGTTTTAGCAAGAGCTTCGTCGTCGCAAATAATTCTCGCCGCGAACAAGTTCTCTCGCAATAACAAGAGTCTGAATAGATTAAGTCGCGAAACATGATCTTCGCGAACTAGTTTATCCCAAGAACATCGCGAAACAATATCAACGCAAATAAAAATAATTTGGTTTATATTCACCTTGCAAAAGCTTTTTCCAGTAGAGACACCCACATCTCGTTACGATCAGTGACAGAGTGGGCGGAGTAAATCTGGTTTCCATAAATGATTGGCAGATAGTCGTCAATGAAGACGTCATCCCAGATACCAAAGCGCCAGAATCGGCAGTGGAAGATGCCGTCATAGTTCGGGGTACCCACGGGGTAGGAGTCACGGGGAATAATCTAAAAATGACCAACGAAAAACTTCCTGTGTTTTAACTCTGGCCTGTTTGTGCTATATGTGTTTGTAATGAATAATGAGTTGGATTGAAATTGTCTTTGTCTGCATAAGCAGCATATCTCAGTATAAATGTATATGTATTATATGCGTTGTACTTGGATTTACTGAGCATAAAGTAAACATGCGCTCTATTCACTTAGTACTACGAGTGGAAATGGTAAAAAACAAAGGTTTGTAATTGTAACCATTTTGCTCTCTTTAAGACTCGGCAATGTTCTTACCCTGCGAAGAAGTTTGGGTTTGTCGGCGATATTGGCCACGGAGGCGAGGAACCAACAAGTTCCGATGGATCCCTGACCAATGTCATAGCGTGAGGTACCCTCAGAGAACAAACATGGTTTGTCAGCGAACTCCTAGGAATTTAGAATTCAAAATCATCGTGACAAAAAAACAAGGGCCATTAGCAAATTCTGCAGGAACAAGTTTTGAGAATAATTCACAATCCAGAATTAAAGTGAGTATCAATTGCTTTCAAAGATCTTTTAGAAAGATTTTTTGTCAATAATTTAGAGTTTTTGGATGCATTAAGTTATGTTAATCTTTCTAAAACATTTTTGTATATTTTTTAATGTCTCAACAATTTTAGAGTATTTTCATTACTACTATGACTTGATATAATAACTATAACTAACTTTTACCTTCGGACGCTTCCACTCCAGGGGCTTTCGGTTATGATCTTTGCCCATGGCAACCCACAGGGGGAATTCCTCGTCAGTGTACAACTGACCGGGAGACACTCTCGGACGAACCTCGTATTCGTTTTCTTCCGGATTAGACCGGAAATCCATTTGCATCTCAAACTGACCCAAGTCATTTTGAACGTATTCTTGCCCAATTTTAGGAGGTTCTACAAATTTTTTCATTAAAATTCCAACTTTAATCTTAGAATTTCCAATTTTTATCTTTCAAAAAAGCCAACTTATAATAAAAGTTGAAATCTTTTCAACTTTAATCTTCGAAAAGCTAAGTTATAATAAGAGTTGAATCTTTTAATTTTTATAAAATCTTTGAAAAGCAAATTAAAATAAGAGTTGAAATTTTCAACTTAAATTTTTGAATTTCCAATTTTTTCCTCTTTTGTTATTACGATAATTTTTTTTTTCAATTTCAGACGAATGTATTTCAATCATCCATACATCTTTATCAACACCATGTAGATAAAGACAAGATCAAAATATACAAGTTGCACGATTTTGGTTTAATTTTAATTGTGTCTACATAATATGCTTCTTTCTAACATTACAATCAATTAACAACGTAATTAACATGAATACGATTTAATCTTATTTTAATATTCGAAAACTCCTAGTTCAAACGGATCAAATTTCAAGATTAAAGTTGGAAACTCCACCTTCAAAGTTGGCTTTTTCCAAGATGAAACAACGTGGCACTTATACGCTTCCGTAATATAGCTATTATAGTTCAACAGTGTATGAATTGTGAAAAGAAGTAAGTTAAAATAGCTATCTATAAAAAATCAGTGAACAACAACAATCTTCCCCTTTTGAAGGAGAAAAATAACAATATTTAATTTCAAAAGTTCTTATATCTATTTATCCCATTCAGATCTGATCGATTTTGTTTTGCAAAATAACTCAAAGGAAGTTTTTAAAAAAAACCTAAACTGTATACATACCAGGGCTTCCGTATCTAAATATTTCTTCTGCTGTGCGAAATAGAATATCCATCGTTATAAATTTGCAGACTCTATCTGTATTGCGTCGATATCGGTATTATTTTACAATGGGTTTTGTTTCCTTGCAATGACCTTTTTTGTACCACCGAAGAAATTTCTCCTTTTTTAAGTATAGCTTCGTTTTATGGTATGGGATGTTATAAATGATCAGCAACAATAGACAGAGGTATCATTTACAATGGTATGGAGCGCTGAAACTGAAAACAAAACCTTGTAAATAAACGGTATGAATAATTGTACATGTACAATAATTGCTTGAACGAAATTTAACGCCTTCAAAATAGATACAATACAGAATGCACCCCCCCCCCCCCCAATAATTATTAAATAAAACAAAAGCAAAAACAAAACAATGAAACAGGATTTCAAAGTTTGACCACTTGAGAAGCATTCACACATCAATTAAGTTTGAGAGACATGCTAGCTTAAAGCGAAAGTAAGAATTGGATATATTCCTTTTTTGCTTTAAATGACTCATTAGGTTACATATAATGATCAATTGATTAATAAACCATGACGCTTACAAATATTTTTGTGCACAACTCATTTAAGGCAATGCAGTTAAAATTTTTACTACCGACAGTTTTACTGTATGACAGGATGTTGACCGCGTTTTATATAGTAACGACTGTTACTTACACAAACCTCGATATTATCCACCATGGAAATTCCACACGTTTTTTCTTCCTTGTGTACATGTTGTTATGTTATTCACAAAGTATTGAGCGACGTCACGTGATGAATTTAAAACGTTGGGTGCAAGCTGGTGAATCGGTAACGAGAGCTATCATATTCAATTGACTGAATGGCGAAGATTTTGAACTCTGATTAAGGGTGTTGTTTACTCAGGGTTTGAGTTCTCAAATTCGGATTGTTATAAAGTTCAATGTCATGAGTAAAATTTGTTCTAAACACAAAAAGTATCTGTGAAATGAATTATTATTGATATAACATTCGATATTTCTACTATGTTATGGGATTATGCCAAAACAAAAAAAGAGTTTTAGCCAAACAGAGGAAATTCGGACTACATTTTTGCAGATTTTGTTTTCTGCTAAAATATTTTTGGATTAAATCTAATATTAAAAGTTAAGATTTTATATTTTAGTCTATATCATTTTGCATATTTTCTGGTAGTTTTACCTCATTTATTCATTATAATAACCGTATGGCATGAATTTAAAAAATATTGAAATATGCTTAAAAACGAGAAAAAACACCATATCTCAAAATTTTGATCATTGACCTCATATAAATTATATGCCTACAGAATAAGATCAATATAAGTAGTATAATACCATAAATGTTCATGTATTATCATCATTCAATTTTTTGTAAAATTGGATCAAAAATGGGTAGGAATTGGTAAAGTGATAGAGGAAATTCGGACTGGAATATTTATAAAAATTGTGAAGGAAAACTTAATGCTTTGTATGTATTTAGTGTCACTGCCATTCATAAATTGTATTTCATTTTCAAAAGTGTCGAGCAATTATTATTATTTTCACAATTAAGAAAATCTCATTCATAGAGTAAAATTTTAAGTGATTTTCCTTTAATTTTCCAAAAATATACAATGGCCATTAACTCAAAAAGTAGGTCATTGACCTACTTTTTTGAAAATGAAAAATAACACAACAATAAAAGGTCTTTAACACACAATAGTTGGTTTTTCATTATCATCAGTGGAATTTTTTTTCATTCTGAGTAAACGTCATCCTTAATAAGTAGTGTCATGCTTCAAAAAAGTAATTTTTAAACGGATTTCCTTTTGCTTGGGTATATGCAGGGGATAAAAAAAAAGAGGAAAAGAAACGGGAAGCTATTTTTTTTTTCACGAAATCAATTGAACAAAGCTATGGATATTATCATCATTACAATGAATTGGGTATACAAAAAATCACGCATGTACATGTACTCATGAAGGAAATAGGGAAAATTTGAAACCTTTTCATAAATATTGTTTTTTGGGGGATAATTATATGAGGTTATATATTTACAAATAATTATAAACGTTTTGGAATATAAAAACAATTTGAACTTGTCGGCTTACTATAAGGGACATAAACCATGCTTTGGGGTGATATCCAAAATCGGCGTCATATTTGAATATGATTGAATTCAATATTTTCGCCCCAATTCAATGATACATGAACATTTAATGAAGTATCATGTAGTTTCATTTTGTAGTGAGCTATCCAAAACTCGTTTGTGTGTGCTTTAAGAGGGTTAGATAGCCATGTCATTTGGAGATCTACAGTATCAAGGCGGGGGGGGGGGGGGGGAGGGGGGCGAACAAATTAGCCATGGGATGTACCTTAATTTTTTAGAGATGATATTTAAACTATGAATTATTATTTGGTTAAATACATATTCATATATTTTAGCTTTATAATTTCAATGCTTTAGTTCATCTTCAAACATGCCCCCCCCCCCTTTTTTTTTAAAAAGGGACTTGGACATGATTTGAATTAAAATTTTCAAATTTTATTTTTCCATTTTCAATGTTTATACTGATAAATATAGAAGTTTTTAATGCTATGTCAAATTTGTAAAGTCAAATATCAAGTTATAAGCAAGATATAGAGTTCATAATTCTTTGTTTTGTAAAGAAAGCTTGAATATAATCATTTTTTTACATACATGTTGTATTTGTGTAAGTTTCAGTGAAGTGTATCTTTCTTTTGTTGATACTAGTATTTACGAAGATATTGAGTTGGTTAAAATTGTTTTTAACATGTCATTTTGTCTAAGCAATGGTAATTCTCTACATTACATTTTTGTAAACAACTATTAAGAATCGAGCTCTGTTTATATAACAACCAATTCTTACCTCTGTCTCTCACTTGTAACTTGACTTTAACATTCAATATTCTGGTCAATCATTTAAAATGCACTAGTAAACCATTTTATACATAAAAATGAAAATAAAATGTTTCATCTCAAATCGTGTCCAAGTCCCTTTAAAGAAATCAATATAGTCTAAAAATAGATATGACCATCCGCCCCTCTTATTTCTATATAAAGATTTAGAAAAGTATTTAAATTCAAAACACAAAATATTTGGATTTTTTTCCCTATATATAATGATATTGTTTAATTTATGGTAATAAATCATATTCAAAATTTTAAGGTACAACTGCAGATAGGTAATTTGATGTACGTGCACATATCATCATAAAGTACGCCGCAAACATAATATGCGATATGTTGCATTTTATACGTATATATTTACATTTTCCAGTGTCTTTGCTTGTGATAATACTACGTATCGATTTTGTACTAAAAAAAACCCATAGCTTCAATTGACGCAATATTGAGGAGCCAGCGGGGTTTGCTTATTTATATCCAAATATTTAGTCGTACGATGGCTTAAAATTATATGAATATAGGTAATAGGGAATCATTCTTTGAATATTATGAGGTGATAATTACGGCCAGGGCGTGATAAAATCTGCCATAAAGCCATTCGGGCTTTATTGGATTTGATCACGCCCCAACCGAAATTATCATCTGATTATACTCAAAGAATGATTCCTTATTTCTTATGTAAATTAACTATCCGCAAAAATGTAGAGATAAAAAAGAAAAGATCAATGATTTCGACATTTTATTGTAAAGGCGAGAACAGATATCTTTTGTAAGTAGGTACAGGTTCAAGTAAATACAGACTTTTTATGCTTAAAAATTTTAAGGTACCTCTGATGGGTAATTTGATATGCCTATAGCTTCCTTAATTAAAATTCGGACATAACATGTGGTACTTTATGCGTCGTATGCAACTGTATACAGGGTTATTTTCGCCCTTCTACACTTGCAAATCCGTGAAACATGAAGAGATAAAAGTAGATAACCAGTGAATTCGAGATTTTATTGTAAAGACAAGAACAGATAACTTTTGTAAGTAGAGACAGGTTCATTGGTAGGTACTGGCAGTTTACAGGTATTAAAAATGGTACTTCAACTATAGTACTAGCCAATTGTCACAAAAATAAATACGTCATTCTGGGTGATGTCATCAAAAACAATAAGTTAATAAACGTACAGTATATATATGTTAAGACAAGACATGGTGAGAATACGTTTATATAATGCAAATATACTACATGTACGTATAACTATAGAAGATATATTTGAATTAATAAATATTTAAAGCTATACACGCTATAGTTTGCGTCAATTTTGAATAAAGGGGAAACTGTATGTGTTTGATTACGAATAAAAGTTACCTTTATGCTGTTAATTATAATGCTCAATTCGATCACGTAACAAATATATCAAATATTAAGCAATAAAAAATATTTATTTTCCTGCCAGGAAAGTAATGCCTCCTCGTGAATATCAATCTATCACGTGATATCGACAGCTAAATTTAGTCTATCATACCACAACTGGTGAAGAGTCAACATCTTCATAATTGTGATAGTTTCACAAAGGAAAGGGTATTTTCAGTAAAGCATACATTTCTCCGATATACGAGTACAAAAAAAAGAAAAAAATACAAGCCTGTGAGTAGATATGAATACTTCCTTTAAAAAAATGACGTACACCTGTGTTTTTCCCCTATGTGCTATTTATAGATCCTATAAGTGTTAATGCAGAAGTAAGGGTATCGTGAATGACAAACGTATTTTACTCATTATACATGTATGTATTTCAAACTAACAACTGTTAAGCATATTAAAAATCAAGTTGGATATTTAATTAGGCAAAAAATAACGACCACCTAGTTCTCCGCGGACATGCGTAATGAGGTCGGTTTCGCTCTTCCTTCATCAATATTCATGAAAAGGTATATTTTCCTAGCAGAAAAATAAACAATTAAAAATCTTTATCTTTGTAACGAGATGGAATTCACCATTGTAATTTACAGATTAAGGATAACTTTTATAACTAGACAAACACATGCGTTTTCACTGTCATTCAAAATTGACGCAAATTATAGCGTGTATAGCTTTAAATACTAGAATAAGTAATAAAAGCAAAACAATCACTTCCATAACAATGAATATAAATATCAGAAATATATCTATAATGCTGATTGTGAACTCTATTTACACAGAAATTAAAGAAGGTTAACGTTGAATACTATGCAATAGTATTCTGGAATAAATGTTCAATAAAAAAAAGAAGATATTAAGGACTACCCTTTTATTGGAGATTTTTTCTCCACGTAGCTATCTAATGTACAGGTGGAACTATGTTGAAAATCAAATATCTAATCAAGTGTTTCAAATTTGAAATGAAAAACACCATAAATTGATACAATAAATTATGTACATTAATAAATAATCATAAAAGAGAAATGAAATAAAGAATATAAATATAAAAGTATAATTATATATTAAAAAAGCAAATTGGTGGTCTTAAAAAAAAAATATTTTGAGAATAACCTCATATAATGTACAAGTATAAACAAACTAAAAAAAAACACTTAAAAGGGCGAATTTATAAATATATACATGTATACATGATTGTAGAAAACACTAAACAAGAAGCGTAGGAACAGATCGTTGACGAACTGAAAAAAATCAAGGGAAAAACCAACCAAACAAATAAAACTACCGACTATAAACAGCAAAATAATATCACAGATTTGCTTTTGATGAGACAACATCCTTAATGTTGTGTAATTCCAAACAAAACGAAATATTGATGAAATATTCATTTTGTTTTTTTGTTTGAACAAAATGGAATGACAAACTAAAAAGAAAAACAACAACAAAAGAACAAAATTGATGACTTTCGATTGATTTGCAATAGCAGAACTTTCGTCAGCCAATCATTCCATAATGAAACTCTAACATACAAACAGAGTGAAGCAAAATGAATGCTAAATCTCCATTTCTCAGAAATACATCCAAGTTTACATTTTGATCGTCTATCTTATGCATATTAAAACTAAAGGTTTCGCGTTGGTCTAGTCTAAATCATGAAGTCATTTTATTTGAGCTTTCTTATAGCCTTTATGAATGAACTTACGCTAATTACAATGTATGTACAAGTAAGTTCTTGACAGAATTCCAAATTAAAAATGAAAAAAGTAACAATACAATCAGATGAAATTGATTTTACAGGATAACTATAACATTTCGATCGGGTTCATCCTTCAGACTAACTGCCATGAGAGTTCAGAGGTCACATAGAAAGATAACATGGATATCATGTCTCAAAAGTGAGTACTTTCATTTTGTCTTTTAAAGGTTTCATTCCATCTGGTGTGGTCTAAAACAAATAAAAAAAATATGTAAATTAAAAAAATGATTTGAACACTTTTAACAGAAATCCAATTACCGAATAAAAAACGTTCACATGAAAATTGATTTTGCTGTAGCATTCTGGTAACATGAATGTTCAGTGTCAATCGAAAACACAGTGATAATAAAAACAACAAAAATCAGATATGTAATTTGGACCACAGACTTTTCTTTCAATCTATTTTAAAATTATTTCAAGCATTTAAAAACCTCTTAGTATTCATACAAAATGTATAAAATACTTTTTTGTTGAAAATGTACGTATTTTGAAATACACTTACTCGATGTTATTCAGCGGTGTCTGCGACCTAATGACCAGGGCGAACCGTTTCTCTGTGTCCGGTTCGTCCATGTGAAGCAGACAGACGTATGACCCCGCCTCCAGGGAGTAGACGGCGGGGGCGGAGCTCCCCATGACGAACGGTCCGTCATCCCCGTCCACAGTCTTCACGGCGCTACCGTAGTGTTCGTATAACCAGTCTATGTCAAGGGGGGCCGTCTCTCCAGAGATCTACGGAGGGAAAAAATTATATAATGGTTGAATTGTTATACTACCTCTGTCATGTGCAAATTCAATGATGGCATTGGTCTTTTTTTATGTCAACTTTTTGCTGTGATGTATCGGTAACTTAAAGATATGCATGTTTGATTTAAGGTCAATTCATGTATTTGTGAGATCTGCCAAATTTAATATTTTTCTTTCTAAAAAATGAAAATCTTTAAATCATACTAAGCTTCTATGTAATCAGACAAAATACTAGTGAAATACATGCACTTCTTACCTTGAACAGTTTTAAGCCAATAGGATATGAAGGTTCCTCTGTATCCGCCATCAACTGGAATTTTACGCTTTGCTCACCTATAGAATGGAAGGTGGTATAAGTCCATGCAACAGAAAATCGTTGATTAAAAATATGAAATGTTTAACATACAAGTCTCAAAAAGATAAACGTTATCAAGTAAATGGAATTGAGTTAAAGGTACAATACTGTAATATAAAATATGAAATAGAAAATGTATCATTATATATACATATCCCCTCTTTCCTTTTCCTTTCTCTCTATTTATCTCTCTTTCCTTCCCTTTCTTTTTTACCACTTTTCATTTTTCATCCTCCACTCTCCATCTCTCTTTATCCCTCTCCTTTCTCTGACATTTCCTTGGAACTCTTTAAGATCTCTCTCTCTCTCTCTCTCTCTCTCTCTCTCTCTCTCTCTCTCTTACTTGGAATGTTGATCTGGATCTGTGGGTTGTTACTGAAGGTCCCGTGAGACACCTGACCCCCTGCGTTTGACCCTGCCTTCCACTGACCCGTAAGACACTTCACACTGTCTAAAAACAGTAAAAACAACATATACTTAACATTAAAAAATTAAAATTAAAATGCAGCTTTTCAAATTAAAAAAAACCCCATTGTAATTAATTAGTAACGTTACTTTATCCCATCCCTTTTTCATAATGCTATGCGTCCTGTTGAGAATGTTTCATGCAAAAGGTTCGCACGATCAATCTATTTTTTTTAGGTCGGAGATCATGCGCGGACCCAATACATTTTTTTCGGGGCGGGGGAGGGAGGTTGTTCTTAGGGATTTTATGTTTGTTGGGATAGGATGTTTGAGGCCTATTTTTTGGTAAATGTACGTGTAGAATTTAAACTTCAGATATATTGAATTGAATTTTTGGGGGAATTGGAGAAAGAAACTAGAAAATTATCAAATTATTAATAAATAGATGTATTGCTAAAGATTATTTATTCTTATTTAGTTATTATAATAATGACTACATTACATGTAGTACAAAAGAAAATTTATCCTGAACATTACAAATAGCAGATTTGTTGGTTCCAGTATGTAATAAATAGTTGCCAACACGGGACCGGAAATAGTTTTCTAATTAAACAATCAAGTGAGATTCATGAAAAAGTTCACGTATATATAGATATAAGATTATGAATGCCTGTAATTATATGCAAATGATACTTACTGTAATTTTCAGCATCTTCCCCGCTGCAGTTCATAATCGTCACTTCATTAGAGTCTAGTTTCCTAAAATAAAAATTAGACTCGTTTTGATGGAAAGTATAAATTTCTTTTCTCTGAGTTTAAACGGTTTTTTTTAACCCGAGAACAAAGTAAACAATTCAGAATATTTATACAAAATATACATGTAATATACATATCGCAAAGAGGCTCCTTAAATTTTGCATGTGAAAATATATATTATAATATTTTTTATGGGGGCTGGATGGTCGTAGTTATTTTTAGACTGTTTTGATCTCCTTCAGAGAAAGAGCTATTATAATAGTATGTATGAAGATATAGAAAATGGTTCAAATTTAAAAGATAAACTTTATTGAAGTTTTCTTTCTTGAATGATAGTTTATGCCTTAACAAATCATATGAAAAAAAAATAAGTTAGATCTGATAAATAAATTAGTTTTTAACCCCCAAGCCTTCTTAAATGACGAATATTTATAATAACCAACGGTATTTTTAAAATAATGAACCGTATTCTTTTTCTTGCAAACAGCAAACGTGCAATAATTTATCATTTAAAAATGGATATGAAAATTTGGCGTTTACTTTACGCCCCCTAGCGGGCCAGCGCTGTACAAACGAAGCATGAATTCCCGTTCTTGGCCTTCGTTCATGGTTGAAGGAATACAGACGTATTTTCCGGGTTTAAGTGAGAACCGGAAGGAAGTCTGGGCATCCCCGCGATAGTTGTTATTTTTACTGGGAATTCCCTCCTCTTGTAGAACAACGAGGTCATTTGAGCTGTCGTCCAAAATCTACAACAATATACAGTCATAAAGACATAAAGATAGATTCAACGTAACTGCAAATTTGGATCTAGAATGTAACAGTATGTATACAGTCATGTATACTAGACCAGGTTCGATTTATGTCTTTTGAAAAACAAGTAAAATAAAAAAATCTTAATGTAAGTTAAACAGCACAGGATGGATAAATGAATGGATGGATGAATGGATGGATGGATGGATGGATGGAAGGATAGAAAGATAGATAAGCAATATAAATATAATTGTACCCGGTATAAGTCGGCCCGTATGCTTAGTTTTTTGGCCTTCCTCTGTTCGGTACGTTGGATGATCTGTACAACAAATGGAACATTGCCACTCTGGTCCACGCCTTCAGTACAAAGAGAACTTACCATTATATAAAATAACCCCAATGTTTTATAAACCCATTTATAAAAAAAAGGGAAACTTTGGGGGGGGGGGGGGCAAAAATTGACATGTATTTTTACATTTATTAAATCAACGCAACGTTGACCTAGAGACCCACTATGTAATTTAAGTTATGGTTTTTCATTTTACTTATTTTTTTTTCTGATACTTGACCGTCTTGATCTTTTTAAGGAGGACCAGGCTGAGTAAACATAGTAAAAATTAATATCCATCACCTATTCATTATAGCTAATGTTATATATGATCTTCAATTATAAAGTATATGATCATTATTTAGGAAAGAAAAACTCTAAGTAGATTTTAATGAAATTTTCATTTTTCTTTTATTTTCATACAAAGCTCTCTTTTAAAGAAGATAATTATTGTATAAGTGGTCATAATCATCCGGCCTCCAAAGTTCATATTAATTGAAGCTTTGTTTGTACTTTATAAACTATAATAATTGTTTTGAATTTTTTTTCAAAAATTATCTGAGGTCGGTTGAAAAAAAAAACCTTTCTAGATAGAAACTGCAAAGAATTAATTATTTCAGAATTCTGATGCCATTTTTCTTACTTTGTTCATCAATTTCAAACTTGAACTTGGGATTGTCCGTCTTATTCCGGAATCCGCCTGCTTCCTCTCCTTGCCACTGACCATACAGACAGGTACAATATTCTGTAAGAGATGACGTCATTCAATATAACGCATCATTACATATGATAACACGTGATATTTTATAAAGGAAACTCCATTGCAAGTCCGATTGTACTATTGAAAATATTTTCAATTTCTCTGACAGAAAAAAAAAATAGCGCGAGGACCAAAAAAACCTGTGCAATAATGGGAGACACGGACGACAACTCTAGAGACAGAAGCTTACTGAGAGAATCGGATGATCCATCGCTGTCAAAGTCTGGAGTAATACTACATATGGTCAGGGTACTAAAGAATTGAAGGAAGTGTTCCAGAGAGATGTAGAACTCGCCGTCATCTTTGTTCGGTCCCTCAATGATACTCTGAATACTCTGCCATTCTGGACTCCTATAAAAAGAAAAGAAAAAACAGTTTCAGAGATTTACTATAATGGCAATTTAAGGTTTTTACAAACATCTGAACGATATCAAGTGTTCTTAATCAAAATTTCAGAAAATCAATATTTGAAAAGGTTGATATTAAAATGGTAAAATTTTATGATAGAATGATGTCTCAATGAATAATATGATTTTTTTAAATTCTATTCCTACAACAAAGATTTTTTACTCTGAACATTACGGTTAAAAATAAGTTGCATAATATATTTCTTATATTAATTTTGTTATTTGAGTTGCCGTATTTGTTAGCATCATGCATGATGTTAACTTTATATTACCCATCAGAATATGGCCCCGTCCACTCGGTGTTACCCCATGGATTTCGAACTCGGAACAACCGAACTCCGTTTGCCTACAAAAAATTGCATTTCAATTATTTTGCAACCTGGCGTTGTTCTAAGAAAAGTTGTCTCTTTCCAAAATTACGCATCCAAATCCAAATGCATGCAAATTATGTATGCATTTAATATCTTGGGTATAAATATTTTTTCATTACAGTGAAAGTTATCTCTCTTATAGGCGGGAAATTTGAAAACTTACCGTGACGGCTCCAGTCAATGTATATTCGTGTCCCCCGACAAGTCCATGTTGTCCGTCAAATTCACCCTAAAGAAGGGAGTAAACATATCAATTTGCACATTTGTTCATCTGTGTGTCAATACAGTACATGTATATATTCAAAAACATCTTTAATTATACGTTATAAAGATCTTCCAATTTTCCAAATATTTTGGATTATTAGCAAAACTACGTGTTCCTCAAATGCAACACTTACCGGCACGCTACACGTGACCGCAGCCCCTGAGGAGAGGGCGTTCCTGACACGTGTGTGGAGTTGGTCAGGCTCCATGTTGAGTTCTCTCAGGTTGATGTCTTCCGGCACGCCTCCTGTTAGCGCCATGTAAGAGTCGGACGCCATGCCCCCACTCACATCCGTGTAACTTCCATACATCCTATGGAAACGGGTTAATGGAAATACATGTATTACATTGATATACAAGTATGCTTGAATGTCATAATTGTACTTTAAGTTCTCTCATTTTATTCTCAATTGGCAATTTTTTTTATCTGATTTTGTTTTTATTTTTCAGATGTATTTTTAAGGTTACAACTTTAACAAAAGAAACATGTTTTTTTTTTGTTTAATAGATGCAAGGAAAAGTAACAATTACTATCCATTATCAATTACACAAAGCTTTGTGTAGCGACATCGAATTTGTCAGAGCGGATCAAAGATCTTATCTTAATCAGATTGGGAAAGTAATTTTCATTTCAATAAGAAAAGTTTTCGGAATTTTCAAAATTCCTTTGAATGGTTTTGATATCAATATTCACAATCAAACAGATTCTTCGAGATTTTAAGTCAGCCCCTTTCTTAACTAGAATGCTCCAATAATGAAATTTTAGAGAACTTGTTAAAAGAACTAAGTTTTTTCTCCCAATTGGTTATCATGCTCAAAACTTTTGATTTTCGTTCAGTTTGGCAATGCTCACCTTGCAAAAGCTTTCTCCAGAAGGGCCACCCACATCTCGTTGGGGTCTGTGTTAGAGTGGGCGGAGTAAATCTGGTTTCCGTAAATGATTGGCAAACAATCATCAATGAAGACATCATCCCAGATACCAAAGCGCCAGAATCGGCAGTGGAAGATGCCGTCATATTTCGGTGAACCCACGGGGTAGGAGTCACTTGGAATGATCTGAAAATGATTTTTTTCTATTTGTGTTATTTATTATAATAGCTAGGGTTATCCCCTCTAAAGCATTTTCATGTATAAATTTACGACAAAGTTTTAATAAACGAGGCATATCGATTCTTATTCATTAAACGGACATAAATAGTGCATGTATACTGTTTTTTGACCTTTTAAAAAGGGTTTTACCAGTGAAAAAATAATGAATTCATTTTTCTAAATAATTTCTTTTTCGGTTACTTCAACCTAGATTACAGACGACTCCTGACATAAATTAACAATGATTGTTCAAAATAAGGAACTAAGATCCTTTATATCTAAGACTCCGCCATGTTCTTACCCTGCGGAGAAGTTTGGGTTTGTCGGCGACGTTAGCCACAGAGGATAAGAACCAGCAGGTACCGATGGATCCCTGGCCGATGTCATAGCGAGTAGTACCCTCAGAAAACAGACAGGGGCTACTGGCGAACTCCTGTAATATAACATGAGACAAGGTATTAAATAATCAACAAGGTATCTGTTTGGTAACATTTAGATCTAAATAGTGATTCATTTTAGGACCGGGCCACTGAAGGGTTATTGTACATTTGTCAAAGGTTGAGAGTGAATTTTTCCGTGGTAGAATATGTTTTTCATGAATCTCAGAGCCCATTAATGCATTTTTGTTTGGTTATTGGAGCATACAGAAATCTTTATTTGTATTCAGTAAAAATAGACAAACGAATCTTATAATCAATGCCTCTATGATATTCACATTAAAAGGTGGACGTTTACTTATTAAGGAGACTGTGTGGAAAACACATTAGCCATCAGCTTGGGTTTAATTATTTTAGTAAAGATATAGGAAAATTATATACAAGAATTAAAGATAAATCATAAGATTTTTACTAAATAATAGTTTATAAATACATGTATAATGTAGCTTAAAAATCATATCTAAAATTGAGATATGATATTTTAAGCTACATTAAACACGTATAAACTATTATTTAGTAAAAACCTTATGATTTATCTTTGATTCTTGTATATTTTCCTATATCTTTACACATATAAAGAGCTGTTCTATGTAGGAGATCAATATGGTCTGAAAATTGCAAGATCTCTCAAAAATTACCAGAAAAACATATGCTAATGGAGCTAAAAGGAAATATCTTTTATTCATACAAAACGTCTTGCAACTAGCTACACTTACCGGCGGACGTTTCCACTCCAATGGTTTCCGGTTGTGTTCCTTTCCCATGGCAACCTGCAGGCCGAATTCCTCATCGGTGTACAGTTGACCGGAGGAAACTTGCGGACGAACTTCGTAATCGAATTCTTCCGGATTGGACCGGAAGTCCATGTGCATCTCAAGCTGACCCAAGTCGTTTTGAACATATTGCTCTCCAAACTTTGGAGGTTCTGCAAATGTACATGTATTTCATAAAATGAGAATTGATTTTATAAAAGATAATGAAATTTGAGAATAAAAAATGTACATATATTGTAGTAATTAAATGTTGAATCAATAGAATTTCAGACTCATTTCAACCGCCCGTTGGAAACCACGATCAGTCTTGCATACCCTTTATAACAGAAGGCAAACTCATTGAATTTTTCTCCTTTTCTAAATATTCTTATTCCTTTATTCACTAATGATGAAGCAAAACTCTTCAGGTTTTTTTTAAAGGTGTGAAATCTGCGATCATTTTATAAAACATGCCTTTTTTCAATAGATGAATGCGTAAACAATCAACAGGATACTTGTATGTAAGATATCCTTCACAAATGTATGAAGAAGCCTATGTAAATACAATTATGTTTATTTATATGAACGAGAAAAATCTATAGAGTTGGCCCACGGTCAGTTAGCGTCTGCCAGAATGACCGTCGGTTTCCGGCTGTATTTTTAACTTCTTGCTTCATACAGTGGTTATTTCATGCAAAAAAAAATAAGGGTATTTTACATTTGAACTTAAAAATTAAATAATCTATATTTATTTACTTTACTAGCTGGATTAACAAAACTAATAAATCTAATAAGTATAGTGATAGAATATAACAAAGATACAGAGTAATTGTTATTTTAATACCGTAAATACTAGCTCGTACATACATAATATCACACGTTAAATGCCACATAACTGGACTTTTTGATGGGTTTTTTATGCTTAATGCTTAATCATTTTTAATATTACAAAAACAAGAACCGCAAATAACTAAAACTGCAAAAGATAATCTATTCATTTAAAGGTCAAAACGGAAAAATGTTGCGCCTGCAAAAAAAAGAAGGAAAATACACCCCCAAAACACCAGTTATATGATATTTTCAGATAAAATACGCTGAATTTCAATTTAAATTTCATCAAAATAAACCATTTATTCATACCCACTTTAAACTTTTTAGTAACTAAATTTAAATTGAACCTGGAGACTTGTATCGCAAGATACTTTACATGTACAAAGTGTTGATACATGTAATGTTGTCTTATTATAAAACACTTATTCGGATAACTGCTTACTATCATATTTAATTAATGCCATTAACAATTAGTTTGAATTTGTTTACACTCACATGCATATTTTACCCATCAAGACCATTTTTAAAAGAAGAAAAAAAACCCACAACGTTTTATAGGGAAAATATGGTACCTTTTGTTAATTAGCCATTATCAAATGTATTACTGTAGAAACACATACAGTATTTTCGTTGGGTAAAAATTTCGGTGTTTTTTAACCAAATAAAACTCCGTTGACATTCAATTTCGTTATATTTTTATCTCTATGTATTCATTAATACTTTGGTTAAAAATTCGTCATGGATTTAATTTCGTTGATTTATACTGCCAACGAAAATAACGAAATTAAATCCTCAACGAATATTTCTGCTTCTACAGTAATTCAAGCCCATTCGCTCTGGCAAGGTATATATGGTATAGGTTAAATAAAAAATAAGAAAAAACTAGCTGAATTTGATTACCCTTGCAAATCCTCAAATCAATTAGATGTTAAACTCCATACTATGAATGCCAAAACTGCATTTCCCTATGAAAATTGATGTAATAAGTAGTTATGTATATATATTGCCCCCCCCCCCCTTCAAAAAAAAGCCCGTCAATTATACTAAAGTGTTGGATAATTCCCAATACATGCACTTACGACATTTCTAAAGTAATATACTGATAGTCAGAAAAAATAGAGAATAGAGACCAGGCTACCATGCAGTACAACACTTTTTTATTTCAAAGAAGATGAAGGTTAGAATGAGTGTAACGAGAAATCGTCCTTGGACCACATTTTCACTTACCAATCTTCCCTTTTTTTAAAGAGAAAAAAAAGCGTGAAAAAGTCAGTATTTAGGAAAAAATTCCCAAATCAACTGTATACTCTTATTGACTTTGTTTTGAAATTTGCAAATAGAATACCGTATACTGTAAATTCCTTATAATATGCGAGTACTTAATTCCGCGGTTCCGCTGTTTTGTATCAAATTGCGAGAATATAAAATCGCGAACGCGGAACATTGATCCATATTTCCTATAGAATTCTTTAAAAAATAATGGAGAGGTTTTAAAATCTGCGAGGGGTGCTTTTTGCGATTTTACGCGGATATAAATCCTCGCGTTTAATTGGGAATTTACAGTATCCAATGTACATGCCTTGTGTGTCACAAAAATGGCAAAACAGGGGGCAATATGATACCTTTTTTCACGTCCGTCAGTAATATACATCAAAAAATGTATAACAATAGCCTTAACAATACTTCGCACTGTATATTTTGTAATGTAAACGAGGTCGCGAAAATTATTTCTTTGCAAAAACTACCGGATATATACGGTATTATCAACAATTAACGACAATACAGCATATTTTAAAGGATCTACATACCAGGGCTGCTGAAACGTTCTATCTCGTCTCGGCTAATCACAACATCCACCCCTGTTTGCCGACGTTCAAGCAAGGCCTTTCCACTAATATCTTCTTCATTTTGTTCATGTTCTTGTTCTTCCTGCTCATCCATTTCAGAGGGTGCATTCTTTTCCATTATTGCTAGGGGTATTACATCTTCCTCTTTCTCTTGTGGAGGTACTTTCTCTTCCTGTTTCACTGGTGGAGGTACTTCCTCTTTCTCTTGTGGAGGTACTTCCTCTTCCTGTTTCTCTGGTGGAGGTACTTCCTCTTCCTGTTTCACTGGTGGAGGTACTTCCTCTTCCTGTTTTACTGGTGGAGGTACTTCCTCTTCCTGTTTCACTGGTGGAGGTACTTCCTCTTCCTGTTTCACTGGTGGAGGTATTTCCTCTTCCTGTTTCACAGGTGGAGGTACTTCCTCTTGCCTTTGCACTTGTTCTTCCTGTTTTTTGCTGTTTGGATCAGCCACTGGAGGCGGCGGCGTCAATCTATTGTTGTCCTATAAATGGAATAAAATTTTACACTCGTTGAAATGCTTCACTTTGTTTATAAATTTAAATAACTTTGAAAATTAAATTAATATAAATATAAAATGTAATTAACTTTAATAAACAAGATTTTATCATTTACATTTTTTTTTCCTTAACTACATGTATTAACATTAAAATGCATTTGTTTTATCTACGACCCCATATCTGATTATCTTGTAAATCATTTTAATTGAAAGTCTATTGAATTTTTTATATCAACGTTTACTTATTAATTTCCAAAAAAGTAATAACCATTTCAGCTTTATTCTTATCTTGAAACATAACTATGAATTGATTAATATTCCCATATATTACATGAATAAACTTATTTGCCAAATTATGCCTGAAAATACCGCCAACTTGGTGTTGTGTGAGAACCATAAATAATCATGTTAGATTTAAACAATATGCGTTATATTTCGAGTGACCTACTTACCTCATCCTCCGTATCTGTATGATACAGTTGGTCGTCCACGGGGGCAGCGGGCGGCCCTCCATTGGTCTGTTGCTGGGGCACCGGCTCTTCTTTTTTCTGATGGTAGTTACCCAACATGCTATATTGCCCATACTCTGGGCCCGTCTTCTTAGTTTCTGCGGAGGCTGCACAACCCATTTTTGTTGGTCTAAATAGATTATTGATTTTTATCATACGTAATTGTTATAGTACAGATTAAAAAATGAAAATAAATAAAAATCAAATTTTTGCTTAATCAGATGATATTGGAAGTTGACAAAACTCAAACACCCTCTCCCTCTCCTTCATTTTTACCTACGAATTACAGTTATTTTCAATATTAAACAAAAATGTTAATATGTAAACTAGAGCAGAGCTCGTGGCAAAGCCACGAGTAGGTCTTCCGTTGTTGCTGTGAGTTGAAAATATATGTGATATGGTGTCAAACGATTATAATTACTTAACTTTCAGTTCTGCTTTTGTTATAAAAACGTGTTGTGATTGAAAGCCTGCATATAAAACGTGTTTTGAAAAAGAAAATGTTTTAGGAAAACTATTTGTCGCACACAGTTTATGTAATCGTAACAAACATTATTTAAAAATTGAGATATTTAATGGCGAGTTACATTTTCAGAGGATAGCAAGCATTGTTATAAACAGTATGTACTCATGTGTCATGTCAGGAATTGTGTTTTTTTTTAAACCGAGCCCGTTTACAAAACACGTAACCTTTACTCTAAGATAACTTCTTTATTTAAATATTTCTAAATTTATGAAGAAAATGTGCAATTTAGAATTGTTGCGTGCTGACAAAATTTACAGACCCTGAAACGTACTACTACACCAAAAAAGCGTGCGACTTACGTGCGAGAAACGTTTCGTGTTCACCGTTTAGCGTTTCGTGTGAATCGTGAAGCGTTTCGTGTAAACCGTTTAGCGTTTCGGACAAAGCGTGCAGAGTTTCGGTCAAAGCGTGTAAATCGTTTCGAGCAAAGCGTGCGAGAACCATGTGAAACGTTCATCAGATTTTATTCGGAACTCTCTGACAATTTGTTTCAAAATGGCGCCCGTGTTTTACATTACATGTACTTTAAACTGTTTGTGATTGGCAAAACTCTTTTGTAGGTATTTTCATGAAAAAAAATCTAGAAGAAATGATATACTTATCATTTTACAAAATTTAATTTATTTTTAACAAACAAAAGAAAGGTATATGTATTAAAAGACGACTAGTTACAGAGTACATGTATATATAACGTTTTTATACGATGTTTCAGTACTGGTACATGTACAGTCGTTTTACCGGTAACGAATATTTGCCAATATCGAATAATTTTTAGAAAAATTATTGGTTGAAGACGAAGTTGAGGTTTTAAAAAATCCTAGCTAGGTAATTATAAAACAGAAATAAATATTCTATCGGTGCGTGAAGTTGTTTGCCATCTGTACGATTATTTACCGAATTGTTTACAAATTAAAAATGTGACCCACATATGAGCTGCCAGAAGTTCAAAGCAGAAAAAACGAAAGTGTGAAAACAATTAAGCCTTACTATGAAAATAAGTTTGTTATTGATCCCTATTTAGTGGATAATTAGTAAATATAATTCATTTAAAAAGATAATGCATCATATCAAATTATAATGGAGCTTTGAATGAAATTACGACTTCAAATAGAACCACGTGTAGTTTTCCTATATAGTTTCGGTTCTTTGCGACAGAAGTATTATTTGGCTGCATATATTGATAGATATACGGGAAAAACAAAGGAAAATGGCAACTACTTATCATCAATTACTATTATAAAGTGTTTTTATGAAAATTCAATATTATAAAGTAACGCAAATGAAAACTGTTCAAGTCCGGTTTCAATTTGACGGGAAAACGGTGTGATGAAAAAAACGATCATGTTATTTGTTTAAATGACATATTCCCACAATTGTTTTCCTTCTTCATTTATAAGTCCATTAACATGTACCTCTAGTATATTTTGGAAATTAATTCGCCTCAAAATATTCGGCCAGAAGTGATGAAGGACGCTTAATTCGATACTGGGAAACGAATTCGAAACTAGGAAAATGGAGGGGGTGTTGAAATTACTGTCTCCGTAATTCATCCTTTATATTTTCGGAAGTTTTATACTACAATTTAGAAGGACAAAGAAACGCGATTTAAACAAAAAATAAAAACATTTGTAATTCCGATAATAATAGTTGCATGCACGACGAAACCGCATGCTGATTCGTTACCGGTAAAATGACTGTACAATATTAAAATTCGCTATATTAAAAAATATTAAATACGGTTAGCAAAACATGATTTCTGTTGGAACAAGCCGTAATCAACTTTAACTTACACGAGCATGGTTTGATCAGCATGTATTTTTTTTTATTTATTGACATCGATAACTCTTACTGGGACCATTCGGCTTTGCGCAAGCGGCACACATAACCTCGGACATCGGGTGAGACCTGCACCTGGCTGAACCTGTCAATCAAACTCTGTGTATTTGTTTTCATTGGATGGTCAAGCGTCTCTTTTTTTGTCAATAGCCAATGGAAAATTTATGACTTCCAGGTATTCGGAATCAGCATTTGATGAAGCACACAATTTAAATGATAGTAAATTTATTAATTATTTGAACAAAATTAAATGTAAACATAGAATTAACATACTGATCATTTCTATGAATTGCGGGAAGTAAGTTCTTTGGAATCCCGATTATAGATATTTTTACAAGTAATCATTTTAATTATTTAAACCACTGTTGACGGAAAACAAGAGGTCTTAAAAGTAATTAACGCACAGGGATTTGCCTACAATGTACACAGTCATGCAATTAATTATTATGGGAATCTTTACGTATGGTACTTAATTCAAATAGATCATGATAATCTATACACTCATGACTGTACGCCGTTATACATGTAAGGAGCGCCGGTAATATATACGAAGATTGAGTCAAAAATTTAAATCATTTTTATTTCTTGTTCTTTTCAATACAATGTTAAATTACTTTTAAAAAAAAACCGAAATAGTAATTACAACTTTCTTTTTTGTTTAATCATTTGAATTTTTTCTGAGGTACATGAGTATGTAAAGGACATATTTATTTACGCGAATGATACGACATAGAAAAAAAATTATCGGATGTTTGTATAACATTGTTTCCTAACGAATGTGACTAATTTAATTTTAAATATTTTTCAACATTATGAATGTTAATAATATCAGATTTATTTACTGTTTGTATTTTTACATCGTTACCTCTAAAACCAATAAAAATACTAATGTTAAAAGAAAAATCAAATCCCGCCGAATACTGAAAAACCGATTTCAGTTTGTAATCATACGGATTTTATTTTTGGTATTGACTATTGAGTTACGGTAACATTTTTTGTGGATGATTTTTTTTATTTATTATTTTATGTAGTAAAAGCACCATTCCAACTGTTACTCAATTACATAAGAATTGATGACCCGGGGCTATATATGTTCTGAGCTGTAGCGACTCAAGATTCTCGGTCGCACGTGGCGATTCAATTTTAAACACAGACTGACCGAATGAACATACGGGTGGGAAAGTGAAACAAAATGTTACACATAAGAAGAAGCCACTAAAAATGATTTTCGACAGATCTTGATATCGTTTCGCCAATCAAAAAAAATAAAAAAAAAAATACCAGCGCGAGCTCCTGTCAGCGGGCCGGGAGGAGGGGGGGGGGGGGGGGCAGCAATGAGTTCGCTTCCACAATGAAACGTATACATGTAGAAAAACTACAGAAGTGATTAATATGTGACCGATAGAATCTAATCCAAAGTTGTTTAAAACTCATGTGAATATTCTTTTAAATATTCATCGAATGCCTCAACTCTGGACATTCTTTTATCGTGCTAGCACATACCGCAAACACGTAATATGGAACTTTGATTATAATTTGATTTGATTTTTAAACCACCTTGTACGCTCTCGTATACATCAATGCTTAATCAACTGTACAAGTAAAATAAATTTATCTTTTCATCTTAAACCAATATAATAGTTGAAAACATAATAATCCGTGCAAAATATGAAACATGAACGCGTGATAAGGTACATGTAGAAGATCACGAACCGACCGCGGATCACTTGTCCACTCGCGCCGGATCTCCTCAGCCATGTGCGATGGATGATCATCATTTAAATGTTTAATATTTTGGGGGGGGGGGGTTGTTGTTGTTGTTGTTGTTGATTTAAAACATTATTTGAACAGTTTATAAAATATTTTACATAAACAAACCAACCATTAATTTATGTCTGACGATGTTTCCGATTTGGAGTAATATCGTTCATTAATATTCATTTACACTCAAATTTAATTAAATACAAAATGGACAAACTTTTATAACATAAAATTAAAACAGTTCTTGTATTTACGGTTATATTTACTCAAACACGTTCATATGCATGGAAGTGTGCGTCTCGGTGTGCGAATCTTGTGTATTAAATAACCGCTATGTAGTGCAGCCGTGGCTGAGATCCTCGGCCGTGGGCGAACGATAGATTACGTAAAGGTACAACGCACAGACCCGCACAGCTCATAACCCAGGAAGCTTTGAAAAGATTGCAGTATAATGACCTTACTCTATCAAATAGAAGTTATTTATTTTAAACTTAAAACCCACAATTGATCTATGTCTATTATTGCTTTAGATTGAGAATGCCATTGCTTTTATTAATTAACTGAACGATTTCTTAATTTACACCCAATCGTTTAATCCATAAATATGTGTAATGAAAACGAAAACAATTCTTGAGTTTGCGGATATATAAACACATATATGAGAGACGCAACTCTCGTGTATTAGATAACCGCTGACCGCTAGGTAGTCCAGCCGCGACCATGGTGACCGATTTTCTCGGCCGCTAGCGAGGGAGAGCTTACGTAATGGTACACACACACACAGCTCTGATTCAAGGTAGATTTTAAATGCATGGAGTTTATAACTAAAATGTATTGCATATATAGATGTTTTAATTCCATATTTTGTGGTTTACTAGAAAAGAAAAAGTTAACAATGATTTGTTTTCCAAATCCCATTTTTAAGCATTGTGCATTATAAAAACTTAACAACAATGACTTAAACTCCTAAAAAAAAAGCACGTATTCTAAAAAAAAAAATTCTTATGAATTAATGCCGTTTGTATAAACCAGCATACTTTCTGCAGTAACTTTATGCCAGTTGTACGCGCAAAGACTTTCGTTAACTTGTCAAATGAAAACAGGTACATGTTAACATGTAAAGCTTGTTACACTCATACTACACAAATCACTTACAAAATAACATTGTAACGACCTTTATGAGATCCCAACAAACAACTTTTCCAGCGACAGCCATATCAAAATCCTAACTGTTTTTGAGTTATTAAGCAAAAACTTTTAGGGGCCATTGGTCCTTAATTTAAGGGGCCAGCCCTTTTTTATTGGTGTCAAATGAGAGCCCTTGATATTCTGCACAACTTTTATTCTACATGTTTTAACAAATTATTTTTTGTTTAAAAGATACAAAGGAAAATATGACTAAATTTTCGCACTCTTCCGAATCCTGTTTTTTAACCCCCTACCTTTTCCTAAATAAGGAACGTAATCAAAAAACAAAAACCGATGTATACAACTTCAATGTCTTTGTTATTCAAATTCGTTGGATTCCCATTCCCTGCTATCATAGTCTCGGAGCCTTTGTCTGGAAACCAAAGGCCCCAAAAAATTTTAAAAGGGGAATAACTCGTTAACGGAAAGGGAATTCTAACTTTTATGAACTGATGAAGATAGTCTTTTGTAAAGTACATTAGCCCTGAAAATTTGAGCAAAAACCGTTCAGAAATGAGCACGATATGAAGCCTCAAAGTTCGCGTCTAGGAAGAAAAAAAAAAAAAAGAAAAATAAGAACTAGAGCCGAGCTCGTTGCAAAGCAACGAGTAGGTCTTCCGTCGCAACTTCGTGTCGCGAAAGGATTGTCCATCAGTCTGACTAAAACACCTCCTTCTCCTGACACTTGTCAGAGCCTGACAGACCCTGTATTGATAAAAGGTCATCTTTACACGACCATTTCTTCTTACCAATTAGAGCTTTAGAAAATTGATTGGAACTCTTCAAATGGAGACAAAAAAGATAAATTCATGCCTGTTTTCTATGTAACCTCTAAATTGAGTATTGCACCACTCCTTAAACAGATAAAGGCATATCTTTGCTAAGTAGGTGTTTATTTAGATTGTATGCAAATGTGGAGGTCAAGTGGAGATAGTCTGTTATTGATACAGGTCTATCAGAACCTTGCGAGTGTAAGGAGAAGGGAAATGGTTTTTAATGATACTGGATTATCAATATGATAATAGTAAGTTCAAGAAATCGAAAACGAGACTCAATTTCAAAGTATTATTTTCATACCAGGCAAGTTCTTCGTTTAACTTACTTCAAGTTTAGGATAACTTTAAAAAGTACATCATTTATGTACATGTATATAATTAATTTAAGTATAATAAAAGTGTGGATGTGGCGGTGGGGGAAATGACCCAAAAATCAATTTTCTAAGCGTTAACTTAAGGGAAATTTTGGTTGAGAGAAAGGGGGGGCATTGCTCCCACTGGACCATCTAAAAGGTACTGTTAGCAAGCTCACAAATGATATCCCCACTAAGAAAGGAGTCATTACTCACGTATTTCTCTATTAGAGAATAGTGGATGGTTCTTTTTTTAGCGAGTCAGACAAGGCAGGGTATATTTACAGGTCACAAGTATTCTTTATGTCAAACTTAAGCTTTTACTCATTTTCATTAATACAAGATATGACACATGTTTAATATGACTTTGAACTTGCGCAACTGACCATGGGCCAAGTTCATGACACATCATCGGTCATCAGGAATCTTTACATGAAATAGAAACTCCCAATGTTTCTCCTTAAATGAATTGGGGACAAATCATTACACACCCTCAGGTCATAAGCAATCTTTGTGTGAAGTAAGAAATTCCAAAGTGGACCGGAAACAAATTTTGCACTTTTCCTGCCAGTAACCTTTACTTTGTCCAAATGACCTTGGGTTTAGCTCATGATGCTTCGTTAGGTAATGAGTAATATTTGTACGAAGTAAGAACACTTCCAATGTTTTTCCATCAGAAAGATATAGACCGGACACGACGTACGGACGGACAAGGTGTTTTTTATTTAACCCCCCCCCCTCAATTTTTTTTCGTGGGGTATAAAAATCCTTTTCGCCCGTTTTGTGCGGCACAAAAAAGACCTATATTTTTCAATTATTTCTATCATATCACATATAAATATACATGTAAATGTATGATTTGTATGCATATTTGAGTTCTTCTCATCATCGTCGGAAAGGATAAGAAACCCTTGGGGTCCAATAATGTCTTTTCATGGGCATTTGTCAATTTGCATCACTAAATGATTTCCAAGCGGTAAGCTATCAAAGCTTTTGAGATGTTACATGTAGATATTGAATTTCTATAGATTTATATTTAAGGTTAGGAAAAACAACACTTTTTATACAGTAAAAAAAAATCTAAAATAGCTTTATGTACGCGTACCCATAAATAAGAAGATGTAGCGAAAGCTATAAAGACTTTATTTCTTTTGTTCTAGACTTTTTCAGAGTTAACAAGCTACAAGTTAACAATCTCCCATTTTGACAAGCTAGATTAAAAATAAAATATTCAGCTGAGTTTTAGGTCACTTAATCTGCATTACAACCTCATACTACACAACTTCAATGATTTTTTTTTATCAATTTGCATATAACAATAAGTAAAATCCCCAAGAACAAATATGTATCGCAATTAAATGCATACATTTTTGGAATGCAGAAAAGTCGCTATATTATAGTCTGCAAGTCAATTGAACTACTCCAATTATTTCAAAGAAATAAGAAACTGTCGACACTTGCAGTACTCTGATGATTTAATGACGATCGACCGACTTTATTGCTTAATGTAGTCGTATATCATTACTTCTAATCCTGAGAACAAATTTTATTTAATCTTTGACTTAAAACTGTTAACTTAATTCTCAGATTACGATATCGCACCTTTAAGGTGAGGTTGATTGACATCGAATATTTAGACACTTATTGTTTAACAATTGACCGCTGCAGTGAAAGCATCCTTCAATTATTTATCAATTGCTGGTCTGCAGCCCGGGGGCAATATTCTGAGCTATGTGCGCTGACGCGACACGAGATTTTCGGTCGCACGTGGAGCGGTTTGACTTAGCATAGACTGACCGAATAAACACACGGGTGGGAAAGTGACATACATTGAGGAGAAAAATGTACACATGTTAAGTAGTCGCCAAAAATAGGTCTTCGCCACATTTGGAAAAAAATAAAGCCCTTGCACTGTGATCAAGAAACCGATAAAATCTAAACAAATCGTGTTTAAAAACTCATGTGAACATTCTAAAAATAATCACTTAATCCCTCAATTCTGGACAATTCTTTTATCGTGTCAGCCTCTACCGCCCATCGCAACTTTTCGGGCCTTTCCGGCAAGCTCGGAAAAACACTTCGAATGTATTACCTAGGCGTCCATGACAACCCCCTTTTTTATAAAACTTGATATAATTACAACACATTTTATGATCTGTTGAGATGTAAGCTATACTTCATTAAAGGTATCAATATACAATAAAATATAACACAGAAACGACATACAAGACTTCTTACCGATACTTATTCTAATGGGAAGCGACTCCATTTTGTATAAAATTCTAACATCCGGTGATGTTAATACATCGAGGTGTTTTTCCAAACTTGCCGGAAAGGCCAGAGAAGTTGCAATTGCTTCTACCGCATGTGTTAATTTGATATTTGATTTTTTTTTATCCTGCCTTGAACGCTTGGGGACTGTTTCATTTTCTAAATTCGGCTAAATAATGCTTCCAATTTTGGGTTCTTTCTCTCTCTCTCTCTCATTTTATGTGCAACCTTATGAAGATGTCAACTACTTTCTACGATATCTATAAAACCTCTCAGCAGTATTTAGCGGAAATATTCGTGGGTAAATAAAAAAATCTTGAAATTGAAGTCAATCTTACATGTACCGGTCAAAATCTCGAAAAAACAAATAGTTGGAATCGTCCAAAATATCAATAAACATGCACGTGTGATAAAGTACATGTAGAAGAACACGAAGCTACCGCGGATCACTTGTCCACTCGCGCGGGATCTCCTTGGCTTCATGTATGTTCTGGGGGTGATCATCATTTTAAGGTTTAATCTTTGTGGTTTTTCGTTGTTTATCTATAACATTATTAGTACATGTATAGTTTTTAGAACATTTTAGAATTACAAATTCACTATTGATTTATGTCTGATGATGTTTCTGATTTGGAATAATATCGCTTTTATCAATTTTTAGAGGGGCTTCTCAATTCACATTCTAATGTTAAATTAAATAAATTGAAGGTGAACAAACTAACTGAAACAGTTCTGTATCTTGTTATTAGATAACCACTGACCTCTAGGTAGTGCAGCCGCGACCGATTTCCTCGGCCGCGGATGAGGGATCGGATAACTTACGTAATGTTAAAACACACGTAGAGAGCTCAGAACCCAGGAAGATTTACAATGTTTGCAGTATGATGACTAAACTCTAATTAATATAAGTTTTCCCCCTTTAATCCCACAGTTGATCTATCTGTCTGATACTGCTTCAGTTCGAGAATGGCATTGCTTTTATGATTAAACAGAACGATTTCTTATTGACACTCTTTCGTTTAATTCAAATTAAGAAGAGTAAGCTTTAATGTCATTGTGTACGATTCTTGTGTTTGCAGGTAAATAAAATCACATATGACACACGCGATTCTTGTGTATTAGATAACCGCTGACCGCTAGGTAGTCCAGCCGCGACCTTGGCGATCGATTTTCTCGGCCGCGGGCGAGATGGGTTATGTAAATACGCACACAACTAAGAATTTAGGTCGATTTGAAATGCTTGCAGTAAAATGACTCAAATTTATTTCATGGAAGTTATTATTTTTTTAAATTTAGTTTATGTATCTCACTAGATAAGAAAAAGAACGTTTATATTTTCTCGTTTTTGATTTTCTTAACGGTTGTCCACTATAGGACCTAAACAGAGGTGACTCCAAAAAAGGCTGTAAGAAAAACATGTACACGTATACGTTTTAGACACTTTTTCAAATGAATCAAAGCATCCCGTATATGCTGGTACACTTTCAGCTGTTAATTTATGTACATTATGCGCACAAAGACGATTCGCTTACTTGCCAAATGAATACAGGTACATGTTAACAAGACAAGCTTTTTACACTCATATTACGCATTGCCGGTACAAAATAATTTTGTAACGACATTGATAACACAATAATGAACAACTTTTCTATCGACAGCTATAGCGAAATATTAACCATCTTTGAGTTATAAAACGAAAACTTTTAAGGGCTCTAGACCCCTAATTTAAGGGGCCAGCCCTTTTTCAATGGTGTCAAGTAAAAGCCCTTGATATTTTGCACATATTTTGTTCTATATGTGTTGTAGGAAAATTTTAAACTAAAGAGCTACTTAACAAAAACACAACCAAATATCGGCATTTTTTGAAACACAAATTCAAATTAATTTTTTGAAACTTTAAAGGAGGAAAATTGTAAAAACAAAAATCGGAGGACAACGTTCAAACTCTCTATTTTTAAGATTTGTGACTTTGTAACACATGCTGTGAGCGGTTTCAGAGCCTATGCGTGCACAAGAATGCCTATATTTTTCGGAAAAAGGGGAATAACTCGGTACCGGAAGTGTCGATTTCAACGATTTTCCGTAGATATTGAGAAATAGTAACTACCAATAAGCTCTGAAAATTTGAACTTTATAGGACAACAAACAAACAGGATATTTGAGTTTAAAAAAACGTCTAGAAGAAAAAAAAGAATAAAAAGAATTATCAACAGAATCAGTACAAGGTCTTCCGTTGAAAACGGAAGACCTTAATAATCTTAACCCGCACAATAATAGAAAGGTCTTCCGTTGGAAACGGAAGACCTTAATAATCATCGGAACTTTAATATTTCGTAATTAACAGAGACATCCAATACTTTCAGGCCTTTGATTTTTACATAACTAATGGCATTTGCGCTTTTCGTCATTGTTGCATGTCAGTGCGGAATGAACACCATCAAGTTTTCAAATATTGACAAATTGAATTGATTCTTTATATAAATAATAGTTTTACGACAGAAAAACATCGCCATTTTAAAGGACTAAATGCCGTCGTCACTCGGTCGACGACCAACCTCAATTACATGTGTAGCAATTTGATAATTGAAATTTCTCAAACTCCGTGAATTATTCATAAGGGTAACAACTTGATTTAGTAAACAAGATGATTGATATTAATATATTATTTATCTAGCATTCCCTTCGCCCTTCAAATCATTCGATTTCTGAAAAAAAAATCCACGTACATTTCTTTTATTTGATATAAAATACTAATCCTAATTCTTCAGAGATTTATTGTCTTATTTTAAAGGGTTGAGTGATTTGGCAGATCACCTTCAAATGTTAGATCATAAAATCCATTTAATTCATTGGCGGATCCAGAGGGGGGGTTCCGGGGGTTGGAACCCCCCCCTTTTTCTGGGACATATGAATTTTTCTGAAAACGTTTAGTGCCTATTTAAAGACAAGTTTCCCATTTATAATAGAATTACTGTAATTATCTCAAATAAATGTTTTTAAAATTGCTTATTTAAAGAATTTCGTACTGCGTCCCATAATTTCGTTCTTATGTGAAAAACCCTATCGATTTTTTATCGAAATAAAGTACATTGTACTCCCCTTCAGCATCCGGTGTTTACTACACTGAGTAAACATGTGGAAAATTAAAGAAAAAATACATAATATTCAGCAGTTTCGCTAAAAACACAGATTTATAATAACATCTACAGTATTTTCTACTCTATTTCTTTAAAAAAAAATTATTATAGTTCATACAGTTTTGAACTGACAAGCCATCGAGTAAAACGACGTTCAAGTATGAGTACACGCATTCGTTTTACATTAAAAAGCCGCTTTCAAATTTATTGTTTAGTTAATTAACTTAAGTAATTATAATAGATGAGTTTTACTTCGTTTCAAAGGAAAAATACAAAGAAAATTACATGACCCGCTTACGCGGGTTATGCTATTTTTCTGGAATGCTAGCTACCTTCATACCCAAATGAAACATAAAAGAAAGCCTTTTTTGTTTTGTTTCCAAAGTCGGAAATTCTGTTACAAAAATACCGTATAAAGGGTTTATATGTAAACCATTATGAAAATGCCCAACTTTTCTAAATTCTAGTGCCGAATGATGTAGCGCACTCGGTCATTACAGAGGTCACATCAAGTTCCCTGGGACGACGATTGCTTTTACCATTGTATTACACACGTACCATCTATTCAGCACATAAATTATCTCCATTTTTTGTGTCATATCCTATCATTTAGACCTTTATTTAAGACGGCAATCGATAGAACTCAAAATCGATAAATAGTTCAGAATTTGAAAACATCAAAGACATAAAAAAAATTACCAAAATATCCATTTTTAAAATAGTCTGAGTTATTTTTTGCTCCTTAGTGTTTCTTTTCAGTCAAGCATAGACGCGCTTTCTCATTGCTGGAGACTTGGGTTTCTTGTGGCTAGATAGTATGCAAATCTTCCCTACCTATTATAAACCAAAACGGCAAAACGCTCAATAATGCAGTGCACTCTGCTGTTGAAATAGATGTGAAATAGATAGTGATGAGATAAACGTTTATGAAATACAGTTATATACGCACGGAAAACGTTCAAAAAGTCCTTGTTTATTGACAAATGATGAATATTGCATATTTTGGTTTTCATCAAATGGAACCCCCCCTTTTCCAAATTGCTGGATCCGCCTCTGTAATTTGAAATGTTTTAAAATACTTAAATTTTTAAAATTAATTTATTCAACAGCGGATGTCTCCTAAATGATCGAAAGATTTACTTTGCTTTATTTTCCTATCTCGAAAAAGAGAAATGCTTTGATATCCCAAAATTCATTCGAGCTTTCCGCTGTATGGTGCGTATTTTTGCTTTTCTTTATATATTTAATCGAAATCTGGCCATAGTACGATTTTGTTGATGATTATCTCCTAGCTTACATAGCTATTGAATGGCCAACAATTTTCAATCTGTTTCATTTAAATCTAAAAGACAAATATACTCTGCGGGACATGACGTAAGAGAATGGTAGGGAAAAAACGATCCCTTGGACTTTGCAAAAAATCAATATATACATATAATGTACTTGTGCAATCTCGATAATAAAGGCAGCAATAAAAGAAGAATCCACGAAACCTATGCGAATGAAATATTCACAATCCCAAGCAGAGTATGTCCATATAGGTAAATATCAGACCAAAAGTTAAGCACAGGGGCTCGTCACGAAATTTTTCCAACCTTTTATATATACCACCTCTATACTATAAAATACACAAGGGAGGAATCAAAACTCGAAAAAATCGCTACCTCCCGATTTCGGTCGCCTCGTATTAATTCTTCTAGGACGTTAAACCCTGCACTCTAGGTATCATTAGATCGGGAAATGGCCATAGTTTTTAGGAATACTTTCAAAATTTAAACATCGGCAACAATTTTAGAAGTTTTCACGCATTTTCTTCCAGTGACGAGCCCCTGTGAGTTAAGTAGAGAATTTACAGAAATGTTCATCGATTTTTCCCCTTGCGGTATTGCATTGAAATTTTTTATAAGAGAGTACCCAGTCTTGCATTACATGTAGCGATAAGTAAACACGCATTATTTTAAAAATGTTATGGAAATTTCTAGAATTATTTATGGAAGTATATAAATGCGTATAAAATATTGTGAATTTGAGTTTATAACTCTTTATGTTTGATTTTTTCATCATCTGCGAAATATTCACAATAAAGGGTTTAATGTGCATATTATTGGGAACGAAATGAGTGAAACATTAAATTCTTGAGCAGAATTACAGAAAATAAAATCAAATTTACTAAATACTCTATGTCTATATGGTGAAATGAAACATAGGATTGATTTGAAACTCGGGTATGAAATATATGCATGAATGCAAAAAACCCCCCAAAAAACCAAAAACGTTGTACACTTCCTTTCACGAGTTTCTATTGTCTGTCTCCGCATCATTAATAAAATTTTCAATCGCTGAATAATTATTCACCAATTACAATGTACATTGACGCGTTTTATATCATAAACCTTTTAAAAGGGTGTGTACAAATTCTGACGTAATATTAATTTTATGATCCATGGGACATTCCCTTGTGTGTGCTAATATATCGGTTATTAATTTGGTATTTCTGATTTGTTTACTAATATATATGTAGGCAAACGTTCAAACGTCCTTAGAGAATCCGCAGTTTAATTACTGCCTGGTATAATGTCACATTTGTTGAAGAAACTTCGTGCATGAAAAACATGAATAAAGGACAGGTACTCGATCGATACGATGGGATAACAAGCTTTGTTGATAAATGAACGCGGTCTGCTCAAAGCATGTGTAGAGAACTTAAGATCCATCGGATTTTTATGAAGCGAAATCTGTCATGTTTACGAACATTCATAAATGAACAAATGAATTTTGGTCGTTTGCCGACAAATACGGCACTAGATTTAGGTATGGAATCCACTATTTATTGATCACGTGTATACTGTGTGTGTAATGTATTGTTTTCGTACCTCTACGAATAATTTTGTACATATGAAGCTAATAATATTTTTCTCTTCTACATCATCATACAATCGTTCTTTTTTATTTTTCACAAGCAAGTATCAAAACCCCGTTTACAAACTGCATTAATAAAAAAAAAGCTCAAATTAAACATGTTTTGATCGATTAATGTCTGTTCAATTTATCTATTTTTTTGTGTATTTAATGATAACTATAAAGTGTAACATTTGTCATGAAAAACAAAAACATTGAAATTAACGCAACACACATATTTAACCGTCTCAAGATTTTTTGTTGTGCCTCATCAAATCACCACCATTTCAGCTATACTAATTGGTTTATTTAAAGTTCGATTCGCGCCAGCCAGCTTTTGTATTTAGAACGATTTAAATTAAGTGTTAAAGGAATGAGCCTACTCAAGTCCAATAAAGGCTATTTCGAAACAAGTGTACAATGTACGTCTATATAATTAATACGGTGTTCAAGATCATATTACCACTGAACATAAATAAACATGTTTCCGAATGGTCAATTTCGTTCCCAAGTAATCCAACTGAACCCGAAGAAAATGTTCATGTGCCCCCCCCCCCCCCCCCCCACCATATTATATTTTTACCTCCGAAAATACCCCCCTCTCTCTCACCCAATCTGTCTTTCGTTCTGTCGCAACGATTACGTAAACATGCGTAGATCTTACCTGCAATGGGTCGTAGAACGTAAATAATAATATCCCGAATAACTCTCTCAGTGGACGGTCTTTTAGAGTGGAATAAATAAACGTAAAATTCACAATTCACTAATACGACATTCAATAGAACTGGGGATGACCGGATATCATAATCGGAGAAATTTACAGCGATCGGCTACACCGCCAGGGACATGGCAACATGTAAACAACAACATTAAATGGACCAAGAACGGTAACTCGCTAATCACGAAGTCGACACCGAAAAAAAAGAAAGTAGTTCCATTTAACTTTAAAATGTATCGATCTTTTAATGATATTCAAGAATGTCAGATTTGTTTTTACCTGGTTAGAACTTTTCCTTTTTTCCTTTTTACATTGTTACTTCATAAATTATGAAGTTATTGGAAAGCATGTTGTAATTTTGATTTACATTAAGTCGATCATGCCGATCGAATGCTTGACCTATTACATGTAGCACTGATAGTAGATATTGTGTATTTACCGGGCAGATCGTAGTATGTATTGTCGGTGGTAGGCTTACTGTCTGGGATATTGAAATGTTAGAACGGATTGAGCAGATGAACGTATTTCATATGTACATACACAACGATATTTATTGGCCCATATGCGTGTAAAACTGTGCAATAGATGACACAATTTTCAGTAATAAAAATTGAAAACAATAATTAATCGAGCGAGTGAATGAACAAACAATAAATACATGTAAATAAATCAACACATTTTAAAATAAAAAAAAAATGAAGAAGAGGAACGTAATAAGTAAATAGATAAATAGTTGATGTAAATAAGTAAATGAATAAATAATATAATCACATAAATACATTTTAAATAAATAAATTGATAAATAGATCATGTTGAAAACAATCGCCATTTTTAAAGTTGAAGGACCCCCCCACCCCCGAAATAAAACGCAAATATTTAATTAATTACAGATTCGAAAAAAATGAAGAAGATACGTAATCATGCAGTCAATTTTTAACAAGATATAAACTTGCTTTCTTATATATTTTAAACTTTTACATAGCAATGAATGATATGTAATAAGAATTTTCTTTGATGCTGGTTGATCGGAACAGTCAGCTCTTGGGTTCTCAGCTCATTCAATATTTTTCAAAAGATTGAATATATAACTCATTTTCAAAACTCACATCTTTGAAACTCGATTTTTTTTTAAATTTACAATATCAATTCATAAATTCACTCGGTGCACAATTTTATTGAATTTAGTTTCTCTATATGAAGGTATCCATTTCAATGATGTATTGACTATACTCATGGCCTGGGGTCATTTAAAACATCGACGTGCTGCGAAATAGAAATACCTAAGGAGTTTTACTTTAAGAAAGCAAACAGACCCTATACGTTACAACATGGAGATTTAAATGTCTAGCAAAGATTATTGTCTGCAAATCAAACATTTTACGCTCTTTGGATCCTCATTTTTACAAAGAATTTAAAACAGTTAAAAACAACTATCTTTTAAAAACTATCTTTTGTTAAACATTTTCTTATTTGGGTGATTGACAGATTGATTGATTGACAGATTCATTGATTGTTTGATTAATTTACCTCATTTACATAGGCACCAAGTGGTATATGTAACGTATTTTGGCTGTAAACAAAATATTTCCTCACGATAGTCAAACAATACATTTATCGAGTTCAAATTCATTTATTCCTCTCAAAACATATATATATAATGCAATACAGGTACATGTATTAGGATACAAAATGTATACAAATACAAAAAAAAGTGGCATGTGATTCGGATATTTTCAGACTCAATATTTTATTTCTCTATACCTATAGCTTATACTGAGATCGTCCTCAGACTTTAAATAAATACAGTTACATGTAATAAAACGGTTCATAATTTAAGTCTGAGGAAAACAAACATCGTTTTTCTCTGCATCCTTACAGCGCACTTTGAAAAATTACGCACTTTGAAAAAAAAAAGTTCAGAACGCGGTAATTTTTGGGACCAAGTCAACGCATTTTGAAATAAAAATAATTTTATTTCAAAGGATGTTGATATCGCAGTTGGAAAAAAAGTTTAATTTAATTAGTTGACGCTTAATTATAATACAAACAATTCCTATTTCATAACTTTGTTTTCTTACATCTTCGCCAGCCAAGGGTTTATGGGGAGCAAAGTGGACAGAAGGCCCTTGGCTAGCGAAGATGGGTTTTTTTAATTGGTACCGTAACATATAACGGAATGTATATCAAACACAATATTATCTGTTAGAAATCAGTGCAATAAAGAACATATTGCATTATAATGCTTATCTTTTAGTTGATAATATTCTAATGTTTGTACAATATTAACTCTCTTATTTTTATAATGAAGTGAATCATTTGGATTGAGTTTGAAAAGAGAGATTTTTTTTTAAAGATCATTACATCTTTTTGTATACCACAACAGGATCCATTTTTTGTCCAACTCGTTTTTTTTTTATCAATATCATGGTTCTCTTACAGCAAAGCTTATGCCTATTCCTTTCTTATATGTTTACTCCAGTTTGCTGAATATTATATTTGGTCATGTCCTCATGTTTCGAAGTTTCATGTCATGATAAAACGTGGTCTTAATACGTTAAAAATCTACCAGATACACAATTATAGGCTAAAAGTTGTGGAATGTATATATTCACAAAATGTTTGGCTTGATATTTTTTCAAAATTGTTTTCCCTTTTTTTTCGGATTTCATATTGATTTTGAGTATGTTTAATGCACAGCAACATACGTGAGTTAATTATCACACATCATAGTACAATAAACATATACTTTAGGAATTCTACTTTAATTTCAGAGGATTTCCACAGTCTAATATTGAAAAAACAAAAAATCACGACTGGTTTGATATTGCGGGAAATTCTTCATTTCTAACACTGTGAAATTAAAACCATCGTGTAAACTTGCAATTTCACGTTATTGAACTTGCTTGATGCAAATTATAAAAAAGGCTTGAAACATATCTATGTTTAAGATTCGATGCTCACATGTATTCACCCGTATTTGTTCCAATTATATCATGTATTCTACTTTGTGCAGCACTTCTTACATTGTTGAATTCAAATTGTGAAAGTGACTGTTGAAATGAATAAAGAGCAGACTCGAAATCCCCAGTGATCTGTTGACAGATCCCCAGGATTTCCCAAGAGATGTCTCTGCATAGTTCAAAAATGTAAAAACCTCGATCATAGTGAACAAGGGTTTGTAGTTTATCTAGAGCTTCTTTGGCTAACTCTGTATCAATGTGTCTATAACACAGGAACTCTAAAAAGTGTAACATTACAAACACTGGAATATGTAAGGAAGTTACTTTGTTTTGTAGAGAAGACTGTTGTTCTGGTATAAGTTCATTGATGTAACACACGAAGTTGTCGAGCATAATATTCAATGCTACAGCCCGTTTCATTTTTGTAGACAACGATTGTCCACCTAGAGCTTGAATATAGCTTCTCTCGTCTACCATTTTCAGATACATCATATATGGCTGAGCTAACCTCATTCTTGTCATTTCGATTATTGATAAGGCTTCCATATATCTCAATGTTTTGTATTGGTACATTGCGTTGAACAGCATATCAGAAATACATCCAAACCGAACAGCTATTTTCAGCACGCTTCGTGAAACTTTGTCAGCAATGTACATTTGTTTGTTGACACAAGGGTTAAAGCATTTGTTGTGTAATCTAAATGCAATGTGTTCAAGGACCGTAGCTGTTAATTTCTGTAACATGACTTTTTGACATGGTGACAGTGGTGAATCTACCAACTGCTCAATTGTCTCAATTGCTACAACAGAACGATTCACGCAAAATATGTCCGATCCAAAATTAGTAAATCTATGCATATCTTGGAAAAAACTCGCATCGTTCGCAACTTCAGGCATTATCATGTCCTCATCTGTACAAATATAGACTTTGGGATTGCTAAGTACAGTTATGATATATGAACTAATGGATGGACTTTGTAACAGACAAGCTAGTCCTTTGCTGTAATATCCATTTAGCTGTCTGAACAAACTGTATTGTTTTGAACCATGGACCTTCGCTAGAAACATATTGTTTTGAGGGATGAAAAAGTTAGGACAAATCCCCTCAAACACCCATTTAAGGAGGAGTTTCAAGCAGACCCAGAAACCTGCCAGGAGATTTTGAGGACACATGTTAGGCAATGTGTTTTGTTGAATCGCCCAAAACACTACTGTTTTCATGTAATAGGAACACAACAAGTTAACAGTTTCTTCTGATTGTTGGTTGATAACCTCTTTTAGGAATAGCTTTAGCAACCCGTAAGTTAGAAACTGACAGTGGTTCATCGCATAAACCAGTTTATATTCTGCTCGAGAAAAGGAAATTCTCCATTCTTCATTTTCATGGTGTCCTAATGGATGTCCTATTGCAACAAAATGACATCCATTTTTTACTATATCATTAACAACTTCAGAATCAGGCCATGAGCGACATCTGTCTTTCCACGAGGACGCAGATTGTGGCCAAAAGTCAGAAGCAAAACACCAGGCTACACTGTAAGTCACACTCTTTTTTCCCTAATACAACAGTACCACAGGGTCCATGTAAAGTGAGCTTTTGAACATTAAGCAAATTATGTGCTAAAATATTTAATTTTTTGTATTTAGAACTAGACACATAGAGACTGTCATTTATTCTGAATGTTGCTAAATCCACAACTGGACCTGTTGGTGGAGTCAATAACTTAAGCAAAGAAAACCCTGGAGGGCACTCAAAACTATCCGACAGAATCAACGTTTTATTGCTTGAATAGTAGAATTCAGATTGAGACACATTCAAGATCACTCTGTGGTTATTTGGCCAGTACATATAGTCCATATCTGATCCTTTCATATGAATTCCTTCTCTCGTGCTTCCACTCAGCATCCTTGTTTTTTCCGTTGACGATATACGATTGTAAGTCAGATCATAAAAGTCTTCTATCTCTCTAAAGATTTCTACACGTTGTGAAGTCCCAAATTTTAAACACAGTCCACAATAAACGGATTCTGACATGTGTTGGAATCCCAGCCTATTGTAAAGTAAGATAATTAAAAAGAAAAAAATTAAAAACAGATAGAATCTTTATCATTCATTCAATTCGTTAGATAACATGTGAGGCCTGTAGAATGTATTTTGTCTCTTTTTTTTTCGTGTACATATGATTTGAGTGTGTATCTATGTTATGTATATATAGTATTTATGCCATATTTTTATCATCTATATAAAAAACAGTAGGGTTTCAAAGTATCTTAATCATTATTAGCATCTACTATATATGGACGGATTTTGTGATAAATATTTGTACATTGTTTTAAAATAACATATAAAGCAAATGACATTCATTATGCTATGACATTTTACGAACTGACAATAAGATGACAATTTTATGCTTATTACACACTAAATTTAAAAAGGCAATATTTTCTCTGATTCAAAATTTAAAGGTTTTTTTATGGTGAGTTAATTTACAATTAATCTATATTAAACTTAATATATCATAAAACTATATAAAAAATGAGCAACAATATACATGTATGGCCATTCAAAGAAAAGTTTTTAGCATTATCTTTTATTTCTTCACTTTATTTTGTCTTGAAATATCATACCTATAATTATTTTGTGTAAAAAAGTGAAAAAATTGCTACCTATTTTAACTTGATTTTTTGTATGAGATTTCCATAGCTATTTCTTTTGAAGAATAAGTTTACAGTACGCAATATCGATGATTTCAGTATAGAATAAGTTGTACTCACACTCGAGAAGATCCATTTAGAGTCGAGAATGCCATTCTCAAAAGAACAGCTCTTTAAATATGTTACTTGCTATTAGTTACTGCATCACCAACTGAAACTAGTACAAACTAATCTTTAAACTAGATGAGTAAAGACGTCATATCAATGTTTACTGATCCACTTGCAATTTAAAGTATTCACATGATTAATTATATTCTTCACTTACTTTACAGGGAAATAGAGCGGAATTACTAATATCTGGAAATCAATAATTAAAATTCAATAATAGAAAAAAAGTATACGATTTCATTTCCTCTTTTTGCTATTTCAATAAAATCGTGACATTGTTTGACTATAAAAAAAATTAAAACATTTAGTGAAAAGGAAGCTTTCGTAATTTTGTTCAATTTGTGAAATAGAAACTTTATTAAGGTACTTACTTTTGTATGTGAAATATATTTTTACCAAATCCGTTTTTATTTTCAGTTTATTCAACAATATAAAATATGTGCAATTTTTTATATGATAAATTCAATAATTCGTACGCATCTTATATAACAAGAGGCCCATGGCCAACATTGCTCACCTGAGTAACAAAAGGTATGATAAAATCAGCTTAACAAAATCACAATTAAAACTATCTGGACAATGTAGTATAATACACGTATATCGTATACAAATAAAAGTCCAATTTTTTACCTTGGATATTCTTATCTTTATAATCAAGACCCTTCTCTGAAAGGATGGTTTTATAGTCATATCACCTGTTGAGTATTGCAGATCTCAAAAAGATTCTAAACAATTGTTTATATATGTGATATAAACCTACATCAAAATCTGAGCCCCTTGTGAGGCCCAAGAATCGCCCAGGGGCCAAAGTCTAAACATTTTGAAAGAATCAGAAATATGTCAAAATGCTTGCATATAAGTAAAACCACATTTCATAATTTAATTTTTTTAATAATTAGAATGTCTTCCTTTGTCAAATTGGAATCCCAATGTGGCCCATCCTAGTCCTCAAGATTTTGATTTGAAAGAATTTAAATCATTATCTGAGGTTTCTTACAGTAAAAATACAGCTTTTCCAGGCAAGTGGTTTTTAGAAAAAGACATTTAAAATCTTTTCTTATTTCTACTTTCCTATGTAAAATTTTGCCCTCCAACCCCGATGTTGCGACTCACCCCCCCCCCCTCCCCCCGGAGGGAGGCATGATTTGAACAAATTCGAATCAACCCTACCAGAGGATGCTTTCACTCAACTTTCAGCTTTCCTGGCTCATTAGATTCTGAGAAGACGATTTTAAAAAAAATACACTATTTATTTCTATGTACAGGGAAATAGAACGGAATTACAAATGATACCAATATCTGGAAATCAATGATTAAAATTCAATAATAAAAAAAAAGTATACGATTTTATTTCCTCTTTTTTCTATTACAATAAAATCGTGACATGGTTTGACTATTAAAAAAATAAATACATTTAATGAAACGGAAGCTTGCGTAATTTTGTTCAATTTGTGAAATAGAAACCTTATGAAGGTACCTACTTTTGTATGTGAAATATCTTTCTACCAAATCCGTTTTTATTTTCAGTTTATTTAACAATATAAAATATGTGCAATTTTTATACATGATACATTCAATAATTCGTACGCATCTTATATAACAAGAGGCCCATGGCCAACATCGCTCACCTGAGCAACAAAAGGTATGATAAAATCAGCTTAACAAAGTCACAATTTAAACTATCTGGACAATGTAGTATAATACACGTATATCCTGTACAAATAAAAGTCCAATTTTTTTACCTTGGATATTCTTATCTTTATAATCAAGACCCTTCTCTAAAAGGATGTTTTTATAGTCATATCACCTGTTGAGCATTGCAGATCTCAAACAGATTCTAAACATTTGTTTATATATGTGATATAAACCTACATCAAAATCTGAGCCCCTTGTGAGGCCCAAGAATCGCCCAGGGGCCAAAGTCTAAACATTTTGAAAGAATCAGAAATATGTCAAAATTCTTGCATATAAGTAAAACCACATTTCATAATTTAATTTTTTTAATAATTAGAATGTCTTCCTTTGTCAAATTGGAATCCCAATGTGGCCCATCCTAGTCCTCAAGATTTTGATTTGAAAGAATTTAAATCATTATCTGAGGTTTCTTTCAGTAAAAATACAGCTTTTCCAGGCAAGTGGTTTTTAGAAAAAGACATTTAAAATCTTTTCTTATTTCTATATTCCTATGTAAAATTTTGCCCTCCAACCCCGATGTTGCGACTCACCCCCCCCCCTCCCCCCGGAGGGAGGCATGATTTGAACAAATTCGAATCAACCCTACCAGAGGATGCTTTCACTCAACTTTCAGCTTTCCTGGCTCATTAGATTCTGAGAAGACGATTTAAAAAAAATTACACTATTTATTCCTATGTACAGGGAAATAGAACGGAATTACAAATGATACCAATATCTGGAAATCAATGATTAAAATTCAATAATAAAAAAAAGTATACGATTTTATTTCCTCTTTTTTCTATTACAATAAAATCGTGACATGGTTAGACTATTAAAAAAATAAATACATTTAATGAAACGGAAGCTTGCGTAATTTTGTTCAATTTGTGAAATAGAAACTTTATGAAGGTACCTACTTTTGTATGTGAAATATCTTTCTACCAAATCCGTTTTTATTTTCAGTTTATTTAACAATATAAAATATGTGCAATTTTTATACATGATACATTCAATAATTCGTACGCATCTTATATAACAAGAGGCCCATGGCCAACATCGCTCACCTGAGCAACAAAAGGTATGATAAAATCAGCTTAACAAAGTCACAATTCAAACTATCTGGACAATGTAGTATAATACACGTATATCCTGTACAAATAAAAGTCCAATTTTTTACCTTGGATATTCTTATCTTAATAATCAAGACCCTTCTCTAAAAGGATGTTTTTATAGTCATATCACCTGTTGGGCATTGCAGATCTCAAAAAGATTCTGAACATTTGTTTATATATGTGATATAAACCTACATCAAAATCTGAGCCCCTTGTGAGGCCCAAGAATCGCCCAGGGGCCAAAGTCTAAACATTTTGAAAGAATCAGAAATATGTCAAAATGCTTGCATATAAGTAAAACCATATTTCATAATTTAATTTTTTTAATAATTAGAATGTCTTCCTTTGTCAAATTGGAATCCCAATGTGGCCCATCCTAGTCCTCAAGATTTTGATTTGAAAGAATTTAAATCATTATCTGAGGTTTCTTTCAGTAAAAATACAGCTTTTCCAGGCAAGTGGTTTTTAGAAAAAGACATTTAAAATCTTTTCTTATTTCTATATTCCTATGTAAAATTTTGCCCTCCAACCCCGATGTTGCGACTCACCCCCCCCCCTCCCCCCGGAGGGAGGCATGATTTGAACAAATTCGAATCAACCCTACCAGAGGATGCTTTCACTCAACTTTCAGCTTACCTGGCTCATTAGATTCTGAGAAGACGATTTAAAAAAAATTACACTATTTATTCCTATGTACAGGGAAATAGAACGGAATTACAAATGATACCAATATCTGGAAATCAATGATTAAAATTCAATAATAAAAAAAAGTATACGATTTTATTTCCTCTTTTTTCTATTACAATAAAATCGTGACATGGTTAGACTATTAAAAAAATAAATACATTTAATGAAACGGAAGCTTGCGTAATTTTGTTCAATTTGTGAAATAGAAACTTTATGAAGGTACCTACTTTTGTATGTGAAATATCTTTCTACCAAATCCGTTTTTATTTTCAGTTTATTTAACAATATAAAATATGTGCAATTTTTATACATGATACATTCAATAATTCGTACGCATCTTATATAACAAGAGGCCCATGGCCAACATTGCTCACCTGAGCAACAAAAGGTATGATAAAATCAGCTTAACAAAGTCACAATTCAAACTATCTGGACAATGTAGTATAATACACGTATATCCTGTACAAATAAAAGTCCAATTTTTTACCTTGGATATTCTTATCTTAATAATCAAGACCCTTCTCTAAAAGGATGTTTTTATAGTCATATCACCTGTTGGGCATTGCAGATCTCAAAAAGATTCTGAACATTTGTTTATATATGTGATATAAACCTACATCAAAATCTGAGCCCCTTGTGAGGCCCAAGAATCGCCCAGGGGCCAAAGTCTAAACATTTTGAAAGAATCAGAAATATGTCAAAATGCTTGCATATAAGTAAAACCATATTTCATAATTTAATTTTTTTAATAATTAGAATGTCTTCCTTTGTCAAATTGGAATCCCAATGTAGCCCACCCTAGTCCTCAAGATTTTGATTTGAAAGAATTCAAATCATTATCTGAGGTTGCTTTCAGTAAAAATACAGCTTTTCCAGGCAAGTGGTTTTTAGAAAAAGACATTTTAAATTTTTTCCTATTTCTATATTCATATGTAAAATTTTGCCCTCCAACCCCGATGTTGCGACTCACCCCCCCCTTCCCCCCGGAGGGAGGCATGATTTGAACAAATTCGAATCAACCCTACCAGAGGATGCTTTCACTCAACTTTCAGCTTTCCTGGCTCATTAGATTCTGAGAAGACGATTTAAAAAAAATTACACTATTTATTCCTATGTACATGTAAAAGTACGACCCCCCTTGTGGCCCACCCTACTCCTGTGGTCATGATATTCACAGCTACACGACATGAGGAAGCTTCCAGACAAGTATTAGCTTTTCTGGCTGATTGGTTGCTGAGAAGATTTTTTAAGATTTACTATATATATTGTATGTTAATCACACTTCGACTCACAATTGTGGCCCCACCTTACCCTCGGGGACAACGATTCAATCCAATTTAAATCTACACTATCTGAGAATGCTTCCAGGCAAATTTTAGCTATTCTGGCCAAGTGGTTTCTGAGAAGAAGAATTTTGAAAAATATCAACAAATTTTAAATAAATCCCTTAACAAACTTGAATCCCCTTCACCCATGATGCTTTGTGCAAAGCTTGATGGATTCTGTAGAAGGAGTTTAAAATGTAAAAAGTTTACAGACAGACAGACGGACGGACGGACAGACGGACGCAGGACAAAAAGTGATCAGAAAAGCTCACTTGTGCTTTCAGCTTAGATGAGCGAAAAACTAATGCACAGAGCAATCCTCACTGATCATAAAAATGTGTAACCACAATTGTATAACATTAGAATGAACACTGACGAACGTTCAAATTAATACTATTTACAAACTTGTATTCGCACTCGAGACATTTTTACGAGGTTCGCAAGTGCCTCATTGTCGCAAATATTTCTCACCGTGGACCAGTATTTGTCATATACATGCAGTTGTAATAAAAAAAAAGGTTTAGATAAGCTTGGCCGCGATAATTAGTCGCCTCAAAATATTTCATCTCAGGTAAATCGCAAAATAAAATCATCGCTAATAACAGTTGGTTTACAGTAATCTCTATGGTTTTGTTGGATTCAATTATTTTATTTAAAAGATACTGTTATGCATATTAAAAGTTTGGTTCATAGCATTCCCATTTTCTATGTCTAAAATTATAAAACCACTTCATTTGAATGCATCATGGAAATTTGAATATTAAGAAGCGTCCTCTTTAAAAGAGAAAGACATGCAAATGTTGCTCACTTGTTGATTTAATGGATAAAAAATATGTTCATCACCGCTTCATATAATCCTATTACGTATCTAAACCTGACGAATTAGGATGGAGTACGACGCAAGATAAGATTAGGATTAAAATAGTTTTATCAGCACTATAACAGTTTTCCTAATACTGTTCATTCTAAGAGCTAAAGAGGTAATGTTTTATGTAGAATATAAGACAAAAAGGAACGGATCCACACCTGACGGCTTTTCTCCTTCATACAAACAAATCAGGTATCGTGAAATATTAGTTTTTATCACATGTTTATTTCAATAAATATACGATGGATATCACTCATGGGATACACTTTTAATATTCCACTGTGTGTTCTTATGCCACGTGACGTCATAATTAAACATTGCGTAGCTTCAGGCGGATAGAATGAAAAAGTAACAAAACAATTCAGATGAAAACTGTAGAGTTATGAATAAGAAGCATTTTAGTAATGAATTGATTTACTGACACCTATTGGATGCCTGAAAAACAGTTCTGTCAAAGATACAATATATATAAAATATATATAATTTTTAGAAACAATTGAGATTTAACAAAAGATGAGGTAAAACATTTGATAAGAAGAATCTTTCGTAATTTGCGATGGTATATGATTTTTATCCAACTAGTTGTGTGTTTTCTATCGACGACCCTTGGCGAGGGGATAAAAAAACACACGAGTTGGATAAAAAAATCATATATCATCGCAAATCATGAAAGTTCCTAAATGTAAATATACCAATATCTCTTTTCACCTACTAAACGTTTTCTCAAAGTGTTTACCATCACAACTTGGAAGATTCTCTTCGCAGCCACCTTAAACAAAAAAAAAATAAAGGTATGAGACCAGAGTTGCATTGATTGTATGTATGTCAGACGATAAAATAAAAATAAAAATGTTCTCATGTAGAGTCGTGTAAGCTTCAATAATTGATGACTATAAAGCAAGATAACATTTTAAAAAATCATAAAGACTGTACAATGCATAGCAAAAAGGATGAGGTTCAAAAACAAACCTTTTTAATTAATAAAGATGATTTAAATAATATGTGGGTTTCAGGATCTCTCATGATTTGCGTTGATATATGATTTTTTTTGTCCAACAAGTTGTGTGTTTTCTATCCCCGAGACTTGGATCAAAGAAAAGGAGAGTCAACTTCCGCTCCACGAGCACCATTTACAAATTTTCGGAACTACGTTCCTTCAGTTTTTTGGTGAAATAGAGACCCCACAATGCATGTATTTTTGTATTTTGTTGTTTTTTTCCTTTTTTTTGACTTGACAATGTATAAAATTCCATTAAAATACATTTTTCCTATTTGAATTGGCTCTGTGTACTCCGTGCAGTAAACAAACGTGTTTCATATCTACGATTAAAGGTTTTACTTGATTTAATGCCAGTGAATGTACATGAAGTTCTGTGCATATTTGTTTACTTTCATGAAAACGGTTTTATAATACATGTATCTAATCCCTCCATTTTTTTTATCATTTCGTGAAGTGGAAACTTTACGAAGATAGTTAAATTTCGTATTTGAAATATCTTGTTACGTAATCTGTTTTTATTTTTAGCTTTTCAAAAGTATAAAATATATGCAATTTTCAAATCATCAAATTCATTACCCGTATGCATATATTATAAAAACAAATTAACAGTACAATCCCCACTTAAAATAAATTAAAATGTGTAGCCAAAATTGTATAACATTGGAATGAACATACACCTCCACTACGGTGTAATAGTAATAAGATATTTCAAATGTGCAAATCTTACAAAATGAATGAATTTAATCAAAATTGTTTTAAAATTCTTGTCTTTAAAAGTTCGGTGAAATAAAAATACTAATCAAGCTAAATATTCTATAAATACTTTTTGAAATAATTGTGGAGACTGTTTATTGCGGGGGGGGGGGGGGGTTAAGGCCCACCATTGATTAAACAATAACTAGCATTTACTATGGGCTTGCATACTGTTGCCGTGGTATATTTTACGGTGTCTCTGTTTTCATTTTCTCCTTGACCAGACAACTTTCCGCAAACATTTAACCATCGCCAGTATGAGCATCCAAATTAAATCTTTTTTCTGCTTGAAACTAAATGAGTGTTTGAAAGTAACTTCTAATAAGTAGACTCCTCTACTTAAAAAACTTACCGTTTCTAAATTTAGTGTAAACAAATATAATCAAGAAAAAGAAACTGACGTATTGTTTATTACACATAATACGATTTTTTTATCCAATTGATTATGAAAATAAATATATTCCGAGTTAAAAACCACAGAAAAGTCACATGCATAGCAAATCTTCGATTTTTAGACACATGATATCAAAGACGTTTATACAGCTTTGTTTATTTATCAAAATACTTATCGTGTAGTTATATACATGTAAGATATAATTCATTTGATGAAACAAAGAAGTGTTCCAAGTAAGAAATTATTTAGAACAACCACATATATATGGAATGCGGGAACATCCCACACTTGATTTTTCAATTAAAATTAAAGCTTTGGCTAATCCAATCATCTATAAACATGTATTACAAAGTTTATCCCAACTAGACCTTTTTCTAAGAATGACCCTTTTATCATATAGGCCAAGTTTATTTGTATTCTTCTAACAAGTTTACCAATTTCGGTTCATTTTAAAATGGACATAAATATGTCAAATAACCTTTTAGGGGCCTCGCTTACAAAAATGAATTTATGTTGTAGCAACTCCAATGATAAACACACAAAGTGAATGCTTACAAAATAATAATTGAGGTTATTTTAAAGAACAGTTACAACCTAGGAGAAGTGGAAAAGACATATTTCTATAAACAAACAAATCCAGGTAATAAACAAACATGTCCAGGAGAATCATCACAAGCCCTGCATGTGTTTTGTTTACAGTAAATACGCATGCGTAATAGTGTAGAAGGCTGAACGTAGTAACACGTTGTGATGTTAATATGTATGGGTTATACGTAAATATTAATTTTAATGAAAAAATAAGAAGATTTATGTCATGGATAAAATTCAGGAGTAGTACAAAATACCAAACCCGTTCGGAAATTTGTTTTCAAGTCGGTTTTATGATAAGATGCGCCGTACTGCATCTTTAATGAAGCGTATCCAGTTTTTTGGCGCATTCCAAATTAATAAAAAAAAATATCTAATTAATTTTTTAAATGTGTTAATTTCGTAATGTGATGAATCGAATATTTCTGTTTATTTACAAGCCACCTGACCGCGGTCCGTTATTTGATATACATTTAGAAATTGTTTCTGCGTTTCTGCGGGATAGGTTTTTTAATAAGATTAATATTATGCTTGTTTTTATGAATTGAAAGTAAATTTGCATGTAGAAATATGTTTTATGCCTTTGAAAAATTTTACACGTTTTTTGTTGACTTGTAAATGTAAAGTAGATAATATAGACTGTCGTGTTTGGTGCGTATTTTATGGAGACTATAATCTATTCAGAAAATTTCGGAGTTTTTCATTCTTTTCAAAACAATGCATCGGGAAAGGTATATATCGCGATACGGGACAAACTAAAACATGAAATACTAGATATCTTAATGACATTAAATTTTATATGAATGATATATTTGAACCGCTATGTACTGCGTCAAATAAAATGATTTTTTAAAATTTTAATTTTTTCCCCGTTGTAATTGTGCAGATTCTACCGGATGAACATATGATCTTACATATGCATGTACCTATAAAATAATCCATTTCTATTGTATTGTGTGGTCCTTTGAAATCATATAAACTAATATTTTTAGTGTTAATTCAATACAATGCAACAAAAAATAAACATAATCTGAAGTACATAATCTCCAAGAGAATAATGATGAGTTGAACTTTGTATCAGAACAATGTACAAATCAATGTGTTCTCCATTACTTCATTATATGGCAATTAATGTTAGAAATGCTTACACTGACGAACTCGATTCTTAATAATAGTAATTAATTATAGTAAAATGTTAAAAGTGTTAGCGTTTTTAATATAATATATAAACAATCAACAATCAATGATGTTTCAATTCATACAACAGTTACATATTTTGCGGCCCATTTGACGCTTGCGTCAATTTGTTGGGTTTTTTTAAATCCTGAATAAAAGTAAGTAATTATAAATTCATGAAAAACACACAATCAATAACTTTTACAGTCCTAACGTATAAACCTTTGCTTTGTAAGTATGATAAAAAGGTTCATAAGTCCATTGATGAGATTTGGGGCTTATATGTTTTGTCCTGAGGTGTATTTCTGAACTACATCATGTATTCTTGTTTGCGTAGCAATTCTAATATTATTGATTGAAAAGTGTGTGAGTGCCTGTTGATACGAGTATAAAGCGGCATCCAAGTTCCCAGTGATTTGGTGACAGATCCCAAGGATCTCCCAGGAGATGTCTCTGCATAGATCAAATATGTACAAACCCTGATCATATTGAACTAGGGCATGTAGCTTGTCTAAAGCGGCTTTGGCTAATGCAATATCAATATGCCTATAACATAGGAACTCTAGAAAGTGAAGTATCACAAACACTGGGATAACTAATACAACGTCTCTGTTCTGTAAAGCGGACTGTTGTTCTGGTATAAGTTCATTGATATAACTGATGAAGTTGTCAAGTGAAATATCAAATGCCACAGCCCGTTTCATCTTTGTAGACCAGGATTGTCCACCTAAAGCATCAGTATATCTTCTTACTCGTACAATGTTCCGATACAGTAAATGCGGTTGAGCTAACTTAATTTTTGTCATCTCAACTGCTGATAATGCTTCCATGTATCTCAGTGTTTTATAATGGTACATTGCAATAAACAGCGTATCAGATATACACCCAATCCTTCCAGCCAGTTTAAGCATACTACAGGAAATTTTGTCAGCAATGTGCAACTGTTTGTTGGCCTTGACACAATTGTTCTGTAATATAAACGCAATTTTTTGAAGGTTTGCGGCTGTAATTTTCTGTAACATGACTTTTTGACATGGAGTCAAGGGTGAATGTATCAAATATTCAGCTGTTTTCATTAAGACAATAGAATTTTGTATGGCAGAAAAGCCCATTCTAATACTTAAAAGAGTATTCATCTCATTAAACAGTTTCACGTCGTTATGGATTTCAGGTATTATGAAGTCTTGATGTGTATAGATATGGAGCTTGGGATTACAAAGGGCTCCTAGAATAAATGACCTAACGGAGGAACTCTGCAGCAGACAAGACAGTCCTTTCCTGTAACATTCATAAAGCTGCTCAAATAAACTACATTGTTTGGAACCATAAACCTTTGCTAGAAACATATTGTTCTGAGGGATGAACAAGTTTGGACAGATCCCTCGATACACCCAATTTAGGAGGAGTTTAAAGCAGACCCAGAATCCTGACAGGAGATTTTGAGGATACCAATGAGGCAATGTGTTTTGTTGAATCGCCCAGAAAACTACTGTTTTCATGTGATAGGAACAGAGCAAGTTAACAGTTTCCTCTGACTGTAGGTTGATAACCTCTTTTAAGAACAGTTTTAATAATCCATAAGTTAAAAACTGACAGTGGTTCATTGCGTATACTAGTTTACATTCTGCTTGTGAAAAAGAAATTCTCCACTCTTCATTTCCATGTGTTCCCATTGGGTGGCTTATTGCTACGAAATGACATCCATTTTTTACTATATCATCAACAGTTTCAGAATCAGGCCATGAGTGACATTTTTCTATCCACGAGGAGGCAGATTGTGGCCAAAAGTTACTAACAAAACACCAGGCATTGTCAAATTCTATTAATCCATCTATGCCACTACTACAGGGTCCATGTGCAGTTAAATTTCCAGGATGTTGTACTGCTGAAAGGGTGCATTCTCTGTACATATAACTAGAAATATAAGGAATATTATTCATTCTAACTATTGCTGATAAAACTCTTGAATTTTTTGTTGGGGTTAGCAGTTGAAGTAAAGAGAATCCTGGAGGACACTCAGAAGTGTCGGCCAGAATCATTGTTTGATTGGCTGTGTTGTAAAACTCGAACTGAGACATATTCCAGATAATTTTGTGATCATTTAGCCACCACATCACGTCCTGATCTGATCCTTTCAATCTAAATCCTTCTCTTGAGCTCCCACTCAGCATCCTGGTGACTCCAGTAGTAGTTGATAAACGTTCATAAAATATCTCCTTAAGGTCGCGTGTCTCTCTCCGGATTGCTACTTCTTGTGATGTTCCTAATTGTAGACACAGTCCGCGAAATACTGACTCTGATATATGATTAATTCCTGCCTTACTGAAATAAAAAATGTTTATAATGATTTATTTAGATATTTAAAAGAAAATGAAAGCTGTGTGTATTTCAAGTTGTGTGGCTTTGTATTTTTTGTTTACATGTATTCACATCACTACAGCTGAGGACACATGTCTGAATAACTTCAAATTTACCCTGTGTATTATTAGTTGATTGTGACAGTTGAAGAAAATAAAAATCCCTTTCACATACCTAATTAATGTAATTATGAACTTTCGGAAATTTAAGGGGCGAACAAACCGGAATAATCTTATATCATTTTTATGTACTACATGGATTTTGATTGACAGTAATTGACACGTGCTGAAAACCACGACTATGGTCATTAGGTATACGAGGTAAAAGGGACTCTCTAAACGGAACACATCATCACTTTCTCGAAAATTTATTAATGGTTTACCAATTTCAGTTCATTTTAAAATGAACAGACATAAATATGTCAAATAACCCCTCAAGGGGCCTCACTTAAAAAATGAATTTAGGTTGCAGCAACGATAATTGTGGTTACATGTATTTTAAAAACTTTGAACAATTATTACCTGGGAAAAGTAAAATATGACATATTTCTATCAACAAACATGTCCAGGAGAATCTTCGCGAGCCCTGCATGTGTTTTGTTTACAATAAATACGCATGAATAATAGTATAGAAGACTGAACCCTGTAACAAGTTGCTATGTAAATATGTATGGATATACGTAATTTTTAATTTTAATGAAATAATTAGATTTATTTCATAAAAAAATTGTATTTTCTGATATGTTTTTACATGTATGAGTCATACAAAAGTACCGAACCCGATCGGAAAACATTTTCAAGTCGCTTTTTTAATACGATGCACCGTACTGTCTCTTTAAAATATTTTAATAAATCAGCAATATTCAATCAGAGTAATTTCGTTCAGAATCATTCATATTTATGAGAATCAAATTAATTTGCACGCAATTTTTGTTTAATATCGTCTTATAAATCATTATTTGTGCTAGAATAATTTAATATTTCACTTGCTCAAAACTTGAAAGTAATTTCACTCGATTGGTTTTTTATTTCGATTAAAAGATAATGTTAAACCTTCAGAGTTTACTGGTATTCTTTTCTTGTGTTAATGCAATAATGCAATTATACATCTTCCTCCGCTAAATTTTCCTCCTAATATTATGACATTATTCGAACTTTAATGTTGGTCTAAAATCATACATGATTTCAGACCAATTAAAACGCACTAATTGATTTGATGATCTTATAAGCCAATCAGCTAATTGATTAACAAGTTACAATGTACATGTACCATTAATTAAACTTCATCGTTTATTTGTTGAATAATAAAAAGTAAATGTTGATCATAAAAGTATGAAATTAGTTGTACTCACACTCGCGACGATCCGTTTAGAGATGAAAATGCCATTATTAAAAGGTTCTGGTACTAACCAATTATTTAAATTCTTTGCCGCTGTGGGTAACTTCTGTAATTGTAAAAATGTACTTCAGGAGAGACTAATAACATTTGAAGGATAATTCAAATGAGGAAAGACGCGAATAAATATCTACTGATCTAGTTAAAGCTCCGTTATATCATTATTTGATTTAAGTGCCAATTGTCGTAAATATCTTCATTCAGTAAATTTATTAAAGTAATCGGCGTTAATATATTGATTCAGTTTCTTTCTTGTCTGAAAGACAACAGGTCATTTTTAGAAAATAAAGTACTAGTGTTTTGCAGAATCCTGGGTGTAACCGGGTACGTGTCTTCTAAATAACAATAACCGCTCGCGATCGGATGGACACACGTTACACACTATTATCCAAAGTATATGCTATGCGTCATTTTTGTCAAAGATCTCGATGGTATTCAAAATCTATGGGCTTTTGAATGAGACCTTGAAAGTTTGGCCATCCACTGATGAAATTGTTTATTCTTAAATAATTTATGTGTGTCTTAAAATATTTATGTTTTTATCTGATTCAAATAAAAAAATTATAGTTTAATATTTTGACAATTTGCAGATTTTATAATTTAATACTTACATCCACGATGTGTGATTCCATCTATTTCATACGAAAATTGGTTGTAATTCACAGCTCTGTAGAAACTGACAAAAGATAATTGTATGCCCATAGTTATGAGTTTTGAATAACTAGTTGATTAACATTAATGTAATTTAATAAAATAATGATTATTGGACGAATCATTTATTGAAAACAAAATTTACGATGCGGCGGAGTAAAAAGAATAAAGTCATTCCCTAGTGAATTTTAAACAATTATTAAAACTGTGAATTTGGAAAAATGTTTTAGCTGATAAAATAAAATCCAATAAGACTATCCCACTCTATTAAAATGAGTATAATCGGATGGTTGTTTTCTGATTCACTTGCTAGTTAGATTACTTGTATTTAATGATCAAGCATATGCCGAAGTTAGTTAAAAAGGGAGCCTAACTGAAAAAGGAAACCTATCTAAAAAAAAAAAAATAAGATTTTGCAATCAATATTGCATTCGTTTTATGGAAAAATTATATTTGAAAAATAGTATAAAATTTTATTTTCGGAAGTTGATATAACAGTAAATTTGTGATAAAGTTTAATTTCAAATTAATGGAAACAATTTTAATAAAGAGAAACATTTTTAATTCTTTTCCGAAGGTTCTTCTTTCGTTATAGAAACAAGTCAAACATTCTACAAATCATTATTTAAAAATCTATATCTGTTTGGATGTTACAAAATATAGTTGCATTAAATCTTACGGAAATTTATTATTTTATTTCACAGCTCTATAGAAAAAGACAGGTCTAAAACCTTCACAATTCAGGTCTAACCAGTTTATCGATCGGTCGAAACCCTCAGCAACCTAGGAAAATCACGATCTGCACGAAATAAGGTGTCTTCCCATTTAGCTAAAATTCTGAATTTTTATGGGTGACTTATTTTAGCTAAGTGGAAATGGTGCACAGGTAAGGGTGTCAAAGAACAAATGAAATTAATGACAGGTGAATTCAAGTCTGTTCAGTTATTGACCTTAAGTAAAAGAGCTAGAGCCACGAAGCATCAAAATATGCCCTAAAATTTTCACAAAACTCAAGTTTGAAACAATACAAATTGTAATTACTTATAATGTAGGGCACAATATTCTGCTTCTATGCATATGATTTTTTTTCACTTCGGCCCCACCGTTTAGCACATGCGCATCATCAAACATACTATGATCGTTAAAAATAGCTGAAAATTGTAGATTTTACTGCAGTATTTGCCAAATTTGAATGTGGCCACACTTGAGTACCTCTTTGAAACTTTTAAAACTGAGATATATTGCATAAACGCTTCTGCCTGAAAAATTTCGTAGAGGTACTCAAGTGTGGCCAATGTGTATTTTACAAATTTTGAAAATTTTAGTAACAGAAAATATAACAGACCGCTCTGTTTTAGGGTAATTATTTGCTTCCTTTTTACTGAAATAGCAGAATTTAATTAATAATGATGAAGAATTATTTGTGATTATTTACAAAATCATCATTTTATTAAATATTTGAGGAAGAAATGCATATAAACTGAACTTTAACATGCTTTATCTAGTAATTTTATACTGTGTATTCACGCTTACATCGTGCATCATCAATGACGTCATAGTCTGACGTTTGCGACGTCAGTTGAATCTGTACATGGAATCTTGAGTTCTTTCAGTATTTTGCCAATAGAATTTACCAGTACAGTCTGCATTTTTAAAATGCATAATTTCTATGTACCACGGTATTTTTCAATTGCAGTAGAATATGAGATACATGAACATTTTATGATAGGGCAATTTTTGATGCTTCGTGGCTCTAGCTCTTTTAATTTGATAAAAAAAATGACAGTCATTTTTTTTAAAATTATGTTTAGAACTAGATACGAGTAGGTCTTCCGTTCAATTTTTAAAACGATACGAATAATTATCAATGAAATTTCAGAACCCCCCCCCCCCTCAACCACTCCCTTTCAGATAATGCATACGATTGTCAATATCCCTTGAAATGCTTAACAAAGAGTTTTACTTTTTCACAAACAGCACATTAAACGTTTAAGATTTTAGTCCCCTAAAATCCCTAATTACGTCATCAATTGGTTTGGAAATGAGTTTTACAAAGTGATATTGTTATGATCAACAATTTTGTTTCTGTTAGCATTACAAAATCTTGATCGTTTTTAAGGTATGTGAAAAAGATTTTACGAGTGTCATGGCCCCTAATGTAAGGGGCCAGTCCCTTTTTCTTGAGTTCATTCAAAATGTCTCACAAATACTAACAATTTTTATTCTTACACGTATCTTAAATTGTTGTTCATTTTTTAGATACAGATGATTGAATATTTTAGGGGCCAATCCTCTAGATCCTTAATGGGGACAGACATTCGATTAGAATTATAAATGCAAGCATTTTCTCTTCTACAGAGCTTAACAAAATATGTCTCCTTTTCTGGATATATTGCGTCAAAGTTTCGGTACGTTTGCCCCAAAAATCCCTTCTTTTTACGTAATAAATGTGCGTGGCAATGATTTTACCTGATAGATATTGTTACCGTCAACAACTTTGCTTCTATAATGCATTACAAAATCTTTATCATTTTTAAGTTATCTGTAATAGAGTTTACGAGTGTCTTGGCCCCTAATTGAAGGGGCCAGCCCCCTTTTTCTTGAATTCAATCTAAAGGCTCACATATTCTGATATTTTTTCTTCTTACATCAATTTAAAATTGTTTATTATTTTTCAGAAACAAATGATTGAATATTTTAAGGGTCAGCCCTCTAGATCCTTAATGGGGACAGGCATTGGTGTTTTGATTGATGGAATCGATTAGAATCATCATTGCAAGCATTTTTTCTTTTATGATGTCTAACAAGATATGTCTACTTCTCTAGATATATTGCGTCAAAGTTTAAGTACTTTGGCCCCTAAAAATCCCTAATTACGTAATAAATGGACGTGGCATTGATTTTACCTGATGTATATTGTTACGGTCAACAACTTTGCTTCTATAATGCATTACAAAATCTTTATTGTATTTAAGTTATTTGTATTATAGTTTGCAAGTGTCTTTGCCCCTAAAAAAAGGGGCAAGCCCCTTTTTGTTGAATTTGTTGGAAAGAACTTTTGATTATCTACCACCTTTGTTATATATATGTTAACAAAATATTAACTGATAAAAAGATACAGATCAAAGCGTATGAAAATTTTGAATCAAAATTCGTATCCAATTTTCGAGCCCAGGCGAGCTCCTTAACTTTGCGCCACTGGCATAAAAAAACGGCATTGTGCACAACTTCAATCTATGGTCTACCTATCCTGAAAATTTTAAATTCATATCTCTGATAGTCTCTGAGTTTATGTCTGCACAAAATTGGTCTTAAAAATCTACAAAATCGGCCGTAAATCGGAACCGGAAGTGACGATTTCAGAATTTCAACAAACTTCTAGAATTATGACCACTAGCGATCATCTGTGAAAAAATGGTCGAAATCGGCCGAATAGTTTTCGAGATATCGCGTGCACAAAATTTGGGGAAAAAAATAATAATAACTAGATACGATCTCGTTACGAGTAACGAGTAGGTCTTCCTTGTGATTTCTGTTTTTAATCATACCTAAATAATCGATATAATTTTAGAATTACCCCCCCCCCCCCCCACACACACACACTCTCAGATAATGTATACAAATCCTTAATTACGTAATAAATGGGTGTTGCAATGAGTTTTCCAGATAGATATTGCTACAATTAACAACTTTGCTCTTATAATGCATTACGAAATCTTAATTGTTTTTATGTAATTTGTAATAGACTTTACGAGTTTCTTGCCCCCCCCCCCCCCCCCCCCCGAAAAAAAAGAGGCCAGCCCCTTTTTCTTGATTTCTTTGAAAAGGTCTTAAGAATACAAACACTTTTTTGTTCTTACACTCATCTTAAATTGTTGTTCATTTTTGAGATACAAATGTTTGAATATTTTAGGGGTCAGCCCTGTAGATCCCTAATGGGGACATACATTGGTGTTTTGATAAGTGGAATCGCTTTAAATCATTGATGCAAACATTTTCTCTTCTATGATGTCTAACAAAATTTGTCTATTTCTCTAGTTATATTGCGTCAAAGTTTAAGTACTTTGGCCCCTAAAAATCCCTAATTACGTAATAAATGGGCGTGGCAATAATTTTTTCTGATAGATATTAGTACGATCAACAACTTTGCTTCTATAATGCATTACAACATCTTTATCGTTTTTAAGTTATTTGTAATAGAGTTTAAGAGTGCCTTGGCCCCTAATTTAAGGGGCCAGCCCCTTTTTCTTGATTTCTTTGAAAATGTCTTAGGAATACTTACATTTTTTGTTCTTACACCCATTTAAAATTGTTTATCATTTTTGAGAGATAAATGTTTTACTATTTTAGGGGCCAGCCCTCTAGATCCTTAATGGGGACGGAAATTCGTGTTTTGATAAGTGGAATCGATTTAAATCATAAATTCAAACATTTTCTTTTCTATGATGTCTAACAACTCTAGTTATATTGCGTCAAAGTTTAAGTACTCTGGCCCCTAAAAATCCCTAATTACGTAATAAATGGACGTGGCGGTAATTTTTTGTAATAGATATTGTTACGATCAACAACTTTGCTTCTATAATGCATTACAAAATCTTTATTGTTTTTAAGTTATTTGTAATAGAGTTTAAGAGTGCCTTGGCCCCTAAATAAAGGGGCCAGCCCCTTTTTCTTGATTTTGTTGGAAAGAACTTTTGTTTTTCTACCACTTTTGTTATATATGTTTTAACAAAATATCAACTGATAAAAAGATATAAATCAAAACGTGTGAAAATTTTGAATGAAAATTCGTACCCAATTTTCGTGCCCAGGCGAGCTCCAAGAAATGGCGCAACAGGCATTAAACAACTACATGCTGCAAAACTTCAAACTATAGTCTACCTATCCTGAAAATTTCATATTCAAATCTCTTATGGTTTACGAGTTTATAGCTGCACACAATGAGTCGTCAAAAATTACAAAATGGCCCACAATTCGGTACCGGAAGTGACTACGAAAAAATTATGAAAAATGTATAAAGTTTAGATCAAGCCCTAACATCTGTGAAAAAATGGTTGAGATCGGTCGAATAGATTGCAAGAAATCTCGTGCACAAAATTTGGAAAAAAATAATAATAACTAGATACGATCTCGTTACGAGTAACGAGGAGGTCTTCCGTTCAATTTTTTAAACGATTCGATTAAAATATCAATGAAATTTCAGAATTATCCCTCAAGCACTTCCTTTTAGATAATGTATACGATTGTCAATATCCTTTAAAATGCTTAACAAAGAGTTTTGCTTTTTAACATACAGCACATTAAAGATTTAAGATTTTTGTCCCCTAAAATCTCTAAATACGTTATCAATGGGTTTGGAAATGAGTTTTACAAACTGATATTGCTGCGATCAACAACTTTGTTTCTATAATGCATTACAAAATCTTGATCATTTTTAACGTATGAGTAATAGAGTTTAGGAGTCTACTGGCCCCTAATTTAAGGGGCCAGCCCCTTTTTCTTTATTTTATACGAAAGGTCTCATGAATACTAACATTTTTTGTTCTTACATCCATCTAAAAGTGTTGATCACTTTTGAGATACAAATGATTGAATTTTTTAGGGGCCAGCCCTCAAGATCCTTAATGGGGACAGAAATTCGTGTTTTGATAAGTAGATTCAATTTAAATCATTTAATCAAACATTTTCTCTTCTTTGATGTCTAACAAAAAATGTCTACTTCTCTAGCTATTTTTCGTCAAAGTTTAAGTACTTTGGCCCCTAAAAATTCCTAATTACGTAATAAATGGGCGTGGCAATGATTTTTTCTGATAGATATTGGTACGATCAACAACTTTGCTTCTATATTGATTACAAAATCTTTATCGTTTTTAAGCTATTTGTAATAGAGTTTACGAGTGTCTTGGCCCCTAATCTAAGGAGCCAGCCCCTTTTTCTTGATTTTGTTGGAAAGAACGTTTAATTACCTACTACTTTTGTTATATATGTCTTAACAAAATATCAACTGATAAAAAGATACAGATAAAAACGTATGAAAATTTTGAATGAAAATTCGTACTGAATTTTCGAGCCCAGGCGAGCTCCAAGAAATCGCGCCACTGGCGTAAAACAAAATAATAGTGCACAACTTCAAACTATAGACTACCTATCCTGAAAATTTCATAGTCATATCTCTGATAGTTTCTGAGATCAGCTCTGCACAAAATAGGTCGTGAAAATGTGCAAAATGGCCGATAAATCGGTACCGGAAGTGACGACAGAAAAAATCTCAAAAACGTATAAAGATTACATCAAGTCCCATCTTATGTGAAAAAATGATTGAAATCGGTCGAATAGTTTTCGAGAAATCGCGTGCACAAAATTTGTGGAAAAAAATAATAATACATAGATACGATCTCGTTACGAGTAACGAGGAGGTCTTCCTTTCAATTTTTCAAACGATACCATTAAAATATCAATGAAATTTCAGAATTTCCACTCACATTTCACATACAGCACATTAAAGATTTAATGTTTTAATCCCCTAAAAATTCCTAATTACGTCATCAATGGGTGTGGCTATGAGTTTTACAAACTTATATTGTTACGATCAACTACTTTGCTTCTATAATGCATTACAAAATCTTTATTGTTTTTAAGTTATTTGTAATAGAGTTTACGAGTGTCTCGGCCCCTTATTTAGGGGTCAGCCCCTTTTTCTTGATTTCTTTGAAAAGGTCTTAAGAATACTAACATTTATTGTTCTTACACCCATCTAAAATTGTTGATCATTTTGAGACACAGTTGATTGAATATTTTAGGGGCCAGCCCTATAGATCCTTAATGGGGACAGACATTCGTGTTTTGATATTTGGAATCGATTTAAATAATTAATTCAAACATTTTCTCTTCTATGATGTCTTACAAAATATTTCTACTTCTCTAGTTATATTGTGTCAAAGTTTAAGTTTTTTGGCCCTTAAAAATTCCTAATAACGTAATAAATGGACGTGGCTATTTTTATTCTAATAGATATTGGTACGATCAACAACTTTGCTTCTATAATGCATTATAAAATCTTTATCGTTTTTAAGGTATTTGTAATAGAGTTTAAGAGTGCCCTGGCCCCTAATTTAAGGGGCCAGTCCCTTTTTCTTGATTTCTTTGAAAAGGTCTTAAGAATACTAACAATTTTTGTGCTTACACCTATTTAAAATTGTTGATCATTTTTGAGATACAAATGTTTGAATATTTTAGGGGCCAGCCCTCTAGATCCTTAATGGGGACAGAAATTCGTGTTTTGATAAGTGGAATCGATTTAAATCATTAATTCAAAAATTTTCTATTCTATGATGTCTAACAAAATATTTCTACTTCTCTAGTTATATTGCGTCAAAGTTAAAGATCTTTGGCCCTTAAAAATCCCTAATTACGTCATAAATGGGTGTGGCAATATTTTTTTCTAATAGATATTGGTACGATCAACAACTTTGCTTCTATAAAGCATTACAAAATCTTTATCGTTTTTAAGTTATTTGTAATAGAGTTTAAGAGTGCCCTGGCCCCTGATTAAAGGGGCCAGCCCCTTTTTCTTGATTTCTTTGAAAAGGTCTTAAGAATACTAACAATTTTTGTTCTTACACGTATTTAAAATTGTTGATCATTTTTGAGATACAAATGTTTGAATATTTTAAGGGCCAGCCCTCTAGATCCTTAATGGGGACAGAAATTCGTGTTTTGATAAGTGGAATCAATTTAAATTATTAATTCAAACATTTTTTATTCTATGATGTCTAACAAAATATTTCTACTTCTCTAGTTATATTGCGTCAAAGTTTAAGTATTTTGGCCCCTAAAAATCCCTAATTACGTAATAAATGGGCGTGGTAATAATTTTTCCTAATAGATATTGGTACGATCAACAACTTTGCTTCTATAATACATTACAAAATCTTTATCGTTTTTAAGTTATTTGTATTAGAGTTTACGAATGTTTTGGCCCCTTAATAAAGGGGCCAGCCCCTTATTTTTGATTTTGTTGGAAAGAACTTTTGATTTTTTACCTCTTTTGTTATATATGTCTTAACAAAATATCAACTGATAAAAAGATATAAATCAAAACGTGTGAAAATTTTGAATGAAAATTCGTACCCAATTTTCGTGCCCAGGCGAGCTCCAAGAAATGGCACCACAGGCATTAAACAACTACATGCTGCACAACTCCAAACTATCGTCTACCTATCCTGAAAATTTGATATTCATATCTCTTATGGTTTCCGAGTTTATAGCTGCACAAAATGGGTCGTCAAAAAATACAAAATGGCCGACAATTCGGTACCGGAAGTGACTACGAAAAAATTAAGAAAAATGTATTAAGGTTAGATCACGCCCTAACATCTGTGAAAAAATGGTTGAGATCGGTCGAATAGATTCCGAGAAATCGCGTGCACAAAATTTGGAAAATAATAATAATAATAACTAGACACGATCTCGTTACGAGTAACGAGGAGGTCTTCCGTTCAATTTTTCAAACGATACCATTAAAATATCAATGAAATTTCAGAATTTCCACTCACATTTCACATACAGCACATTAAAGATTTAATGTTTTAATCCCCTTAAAATTCCTAATTACGTCATCGATGGGTGTGGCTATGAGTTTTACAAACTGATATTGTTACGATCAACAACTTTGCTTCTATAATGCATTACAAAATCTTTATTGTTTTTAAGGTATTTGTAATAGAGTTTACGAGTGTCTTGGCCCCTTATTTAGGGGTCAGCCCCTTTTTCTTGATTTCTTTGAAAAGGTCTTAAGAATTCTAACATTTATTGTTCTTACACCCATCTAAAATTGTTGATCATTTTGAGACACAAATGATTGAATATTTTAGGGGCCAACCCTATAGATCCTTAATGGGAACAGAAATTCGTGTTTTGATATGTGGAATCGATTTAAATAATTAATTCAAACATTTTCTCTTCTTTGATGTCTAACAAAATATTTCTACTTCTTTAGTTATATTGCGTCAAAGTTTAAGTTCTTTGGCCCTTAAAAATCCCTAATTACGTAATAAATGGGCGTGGCAATATTTCTTTCTAATAGATATTGGTACGATCAACAACTTTGCTTCTATAATGCATTACAAAATCTTTATCGATTTTAAGTTATTTGTAATAGAGTTTAAGAGTGCTCTGGCCCCTAATTTAAGGGGCCAGCCCCTTTTTCTTGATTTCTTTGAAAAGGTCTTAAGAATACTAACAATTTTTGTTCTTACACCTATTTAAAATTGTTGATCATTTTTGAGATACAAATGTTTGAATATTTTAGGGGCCAGCCCTCAAGATCCTTAATGGGGACAGAAATTCGTGTTTTGATAAGTGGAATCGATTTAAATCATTATTTCAAACATTTTCTCTTCTTTGATGTCTAACAAAATATTTCTACTTCTATAGTTATATTGCGTCAAAGTTTAAGTATTTTGGCCCCTAAAAATCCCTAATTACGTATCAAATGGGTGTGGCAATATTTTTTTCTAATAGATATTGGTACGATCAACAACTTTGCTTCTATAAAGCATTACAAAATCTTTATCGTTTTTAAGTTATTTGTAATAGAGTTTAAGAGTGCCCTGGCCCCTGATTAAAGGGGCCAGCCCCTTTTTCTTGATTTCTCTGAAAAGGTCTTAAGAATACTAACAATTTTTGTTCTTACACCTATTTAAAATTGTTGATCATTTTTGAGATACAAATGTTTGAATATTTTAGGGGCCAGCCCTCTAGATCCTTAATGGGGACAGAAATTCGTGTTTTGATAAGTGGAATCGATTTAAATCATTATTTCAAACATTTTCTCTTCTATGATGTCTTACAAAATATTTCTACTTCTCTATATACTGCGTCAAAGTTTAAGTATTTTGGCCCCTAAAAATCCCTAATTACGTATCAAATGGGAGTGGTAATTATTTTTTCTAATAGATATTGGTACGATCAACAACTTTGCTTCTATAAAGCATTACAAAATCTTTATCGTTTTTAAGTTATTCGTAATAGAGTTTAAGAGTGCCCTGGCCCATGATTAAAGGGGCCAGCCCCTTTTTCTTGATTTCTTTGAAAAGGTCTTAAGAATACTAACAATTTTTGTTCTTACACCTATTTAAAATTGTTGATCATTTTTGAGATACAAATGCTTGAATATTTTAGGGGCCAGCCCTCTAGATCCTTAATGGGGACAGAAATTCGTGTTTTGATGAGTGGAATTGATTTAAATTAATAATTCAAACATTTTATCTTCTATGATGTCTAACAAAATATTTCTACTTCTCTAGTTATATTGCGTCAAAGTTTAAATACTCTGTCCCCTAAAAATCCCTAATTACGTAATAAATGGGCGTGGTAATAATTTTTTCTAATAGATATTGGTACGATCAACAACTTTGCTTCTATAATACATTACAAAATCTTTCTCGTTTTTAAGTTATTTGTAATAGAGTTTACGAGTGTTTTGGCCCCTAAATAAAAGGGCCAGCCCCTTTTTCTTGATTTTGTTGGAAAGAACTTTTGATTTTCTACCACTTTTGTTATATATGTCCTGACAAAATATCAACTGATAAAAATATATAAATCAAAACGTGTGAAATTTTTGAATGAAAATTCGTACCCAATTTTCGTGCCCAGGCGAGCTCCAAGAATCGGCGCAACAGGCATTAAACAACTATATGCTGCACAACTCCAGACTATCGTCTACCTATCCTGAAAATTTGATATTCATATCTCTTATGGTTTCCGAGTTTATAGCTGCACAAAATGGGTCGTCAAAAATTACAAAATGGCCGACAATTCGGTACCGGAAGTGACTACGAAAAAATTAAAAAAATGTATGAAGATTAGATCACGCCCTAACATCTGTGAAAAAATGGTTGAGATCGGTCGAATAGATTCCGAGAAATCGCGTGCACAAAATTTGGAAAATAATAATAATAATAACTAGATGCGATCTCGTTACGAGTAACGAGTAGGTCTTCCGTTCAATTTTTTAACGATACGATTAAAATGTCATTGAAATTTAAGAATTTCCTCTCAACTACTCCCTTTCAGATAATGTATACGATTGTCAATATCCTTTAAAATGATTAACAAGGTGTTTTGCATTTTCACATACAGCACATTGAAGATTTATGATTTTTTAAGTCCCCTAAAATCCCAAATTGCGTCATCAATCGGTGTGGCAATGAGTTTTACAAACTGATATTGTTACGATCAATAACTTTGTTTCTATAATGCATTACAAAATTTTGATCGCTTTTAAGGTATGTGTAAAATACTTTATGAGTGTCTTGGCCCCTAATTTAAAGGGCCAGCCCCTTTTTCTTGAGTTCATTCACAAGGTCTTACGAATACAAACTTTTTTGTTCTTACACCCATCTAAAATTGTCGTTCATTTTTTAGATACAAGTGATTGAAGAATTTAGGGGCCAGCCCTCTAGATCCTTAATGGGAACTGACATTGGTGTTTTGATTTGTGGAATCGATTAGAATCATCAATGCAAACATTTTCTTTTCTACATTGCCTAACAAAATATTTCCCCTTCTTTAGATATATTGCATCAAAGTTTAAGTACTTTGGCCCCTTAAAATCCCTAATTCCGTCATAAATGGGTGTAGAAATGATTTTACCTGATAAATATTGTTACGGTCAACAACTTTGCTTCTATAATGCATAACAAAATCTTGATTGTTTTTAAGTTATCTGTAATATAGTTTACGAGTGTCTTGGCCCCTAATTTAAGGGGCCAGCCCCTTTTTCTTATGTTCAATCGAAAGGTCTCACGAATACAAACATTTTTTGTTCTTACACCCATCTAGTGTTGTTGTTCATTTTTGAGATACAAATGATTGAATATTTTAGGGGCCAGCCCTCTATATCCTTAATGGGGACAGACTTTAGAGTTTTGATTTGTGGAATCGATTAGAATCATCAATGCAAACATTTTCTTTTCTACATTGCCTAACAAAATATGTCTCCTTCTCTAGATATATTGCGTCAAAGTCTAAGTACTTTGGCCCCTTAAAATCCCTAATTACGTCATAAATGGGTGTGAAAATGATTTTACCTGATAAATATTGCTACAATCAACAACTTTGCTTCTATATTGCATTACAAAATGTTGATCATTTTAAAGTTATTTTTAATAGAGTTTACGAGTGTCTTGGCCCCTAATTAAAGGGGCCAGCCCCTTTTTCTTGATTTTGTTGGAAAGAACGTTTAATTATCTACTACTTTTGTTATATATCTCTTAACAAAATATCAACTGATAAAAAGATACAGATCAAAACGTATGAAAATTTTGAATGAAAATTCGTACTCAATTTTCGAGCCCAGGCGAGCTCCAAGAAATGGCGCCACTGGCGTAAAACAACATAATAGTGCACAACTTCAAACTATAGACTACCTATCCTGAAAATTTCATAGTAATATCTCTGATAGTTTCTGAGATCAGCTCTGCACAAAATAGGTCGTGAAAATGTGCAAAATGGCCGATAAATCGGTACCGGAAGTGACGACAGAAAAAATCTCAAAAATGTATGAATTTTACACCAAGTCCCATCTTCTGTGAAAAAATGATTGAAATCGGTCGAATAGTTTTCGAGAAATCTCGTGCACAAAATTTGTGGAAAAAAATAATAATAATAACTAGATACGATCTCGTTACGAGTAACGAGGAGGTCTTCCGTTCAATTTTGTAAACGATGCCATTAAAATATCAATGAAATTTCAGAATTTCCACTCAACACCTACCATTCAGATAATGTAAACGATTATTATTATCCTTTCAAATGCTTCATAAAGTGTTTTGTTTTTTCACATACAGCACATTAAAGATTTAAGGTTTTAGTCCCCTAAAAATCCCTAATTACGTCATCAATGGGTGTGGCAATGAGTTTTACAACCTAAAATTGTTACGATCAACAACTTTGCTTTACAAAATCTTGATCGTTCTTCAGGTATGTGTAAGTGACATTACGAGTCTCTTGACCCCTAATTGAAGGGACCAGTCCCTTTTTCTTGAGTTCATTCAAAAGGTCCCACGATTACTAACATTTTTTGCTCTTACAACCATCTAAAATTGTTGTTCATTTTTTAGAAACAAATGATTGAATTTTTTATGGGCTTGCCCTGAAGATCATTCATGGGTTCATGGGGACAGACATTGAATTGGTGCTTTGATTAAAGGATTCGATTAGAATTATCAATGCAAACATTTTCTCTTCTACAATGTTTAACAAAATATGTCTCAATTTCTAGATTTATTGCGTCAAAGTTAAAGTAATGGCCCCTAAAAGTCCCTATTTACGTAATAAAGGGGCGTGATTGATTCTTTCTGATAGATATTGTTACGATCAACAACTTTGCTTCTATAATGCATTACAAAATCTTTATCGTTTTTATGTTATTTTTAATAGAGTTTAAGAGTGCATTGGCCCCTAATTTAAGGGGCCAGTCCCCTTTTCTTGAGTTCTTTGAAAAGGTCTTAAGTATACTAACATTTTTTGTTCTTGCACCCATCTAAAATTGTTGATCACTTTTAAGATACAAATGATTGAATATTTTAGGGGCCAGCCCTCTAGATCCTTAATGGGGACAGACATTCGTGTTTTGATAAGTGGAATCGATTTAAATCATAAATTCAAACATTTTCTCTTCTATGATGTCCAACAAAATATTTCTACTTCTCTAGATATATTGGGTCAGAGTTTAAGTACTTTGGCCCCTTGATGTGCCTAATTACGCAATAAAGGGGCGTGGCAATGATTTTTTCTAATCGATATTGGTACAATCAACAACTTTGCTTCTTTAATGCATTACAAAATCTTTATCGTTTTAAAGTTATTTGTAATGGAGTTTAAGAGTGCCTTGGCCCCTAATTTGAGGGGCCAGCCCTTTTTCTTGATTTCTTTGAAAAGGTCTTAAGAATACAAACATTTTTTGTTCTTACACTCATCTAAATATGTTGATCGTTTTTGAGATACAAATGATTGAATATTTAAGCGGCCAGCCCTCTAGATCCTTAAAGGGGACAGAAATTCGTGTTTTGATAAGTGGAATCAATTTAAATCATTTATTCAAACATTTTCTCTTCTATGATGTTAAACAAAATATGTCTACTTCTCTAGTTATACTGCGTCAAAGTTTAAGTACTTTGGCCCCTAAAAATCCCTAATTACGTAATAAATGGGCGTGGCAATCATTTTTTTCTAATAGATATTGGTACGATCAACAACTTTGCTTCAATAATGCATTACAAAATCTTTATCGTTTTAAAGTTATTTGTAATAGAGTTTAAGAGTGCCTTGGCCCCTAAATAAAGGGGCCAGCCCCTTTTACTTGATGTTGTTGGAAAGAACTTTTAATTCTCTACCACTTTTGTTATATATGTCTTAACAAAATATCAACTGATAAAAAGATATAAATCAAAACGTGTGAAAATTTTGAATAGAAATTCGTACCCAATTTTCGTGCCCAGGCGAGCTCCAAGAAATAGCGCCACTGGCGTAAAACAACATAATAGTGCACAACTTCAAACTATAGACTACCTATCCTGAAAATTTCATAGTCATATCTCTGATAGTTTCTGAGATCAGCTCTGCACAAAATAGGTCGTAAAAATGTACAAAATGGCCGATAAATCGGTACCGGAAGTGACAACAGAAAAAATCTCAAAAATGTATGAAGTTTACATCAAGTCCCATCTTCTATGAAAAAATGGTTGAAATCGGTTGAACAGTTTTCGAGAAATCTCGTGCACAAAATTTGGAAAAAAAAAATAATAAGAAACAGTACGAAAACTATAAGGTCTTCCGTTGGAAACGGAAGACCTTAATAAGAAATCGTACGAAAACTATAAGGTCTTCCGTTGGAAACGGAAGACCTTAATAAGAAACAGTACGAAAACAATAAGGTCTTCCGTTGGAAACGGAAGACCTTAATAAATAATAATAAGAAACAGTACGAAAACAATAAGGTCTTCCGTTGGAAACGGAAGACCTTAATAACTAGACACGATCTCGTTGCGAGCAACGAGGAGGTCTTCCGTGTGTTTTTGAACACGAAATACATGTACGACCTTGGATTTGCTATTCAACGGCTAAACGTGATTTAACATATAAGACAAAGGTCTACATTCTAAGGGCCAGATACTATTTTGTTTTAGATGTATGAGCTTTGGTTGAAAACATTTAGATCTCTAATTCGAGGGGCAGCCTCTTTTTCCTCGTATCAAATGAAAAGTCATTTACTTTTAAAGATATTTTGTTCAACAAGTGTATAGAAATTTGTTACCATTCTTGAGATTTCTCAGAAAGAGCATTTTAGGGGCCGATCCCTTATCTCCTTATTGGGGTCGTTTAACGAAATTTTGAAGAATCCATATTGTTTAGTAGATCATTTTGAGTATCTTTTCTTCTATACTGCATTTCAAAATATATTTTTCCTTTCTGAGATATCGGTGATCAAAGTTTTGGATTTTTGACCCCTTAAAAATCTTAATTACGTACCACATTATAAAATCATGACACTGCTTGGATACATAACTGTAAGATAAACATATTTGCTTCTATAATCTTTCACAAAATATATCTCAGTAAAGGGGCTATAGATGAAAGACTTGAGAGCCCTTTGGTCCCCTAATTTGAGGGGCCAGCCCCTTTGTCTTGATATCAAATAAAAGGTCTTATAAATATAAAAAAAATTTAACATTATATGTTTTAACAAAATATTATTCAGAAAAGAGATAAACAAAAAAAACCCAAAAAATTATGATATTTGTTTAATCTCAATTTTTGGGTCCAGGCGAGCTTCGGCACTTTTTGCGATCCAAATGATTTTAAACCTTTATGCACAATTTCAATCTTCCGTCCACCATCACTGAAAATTTTAAGTGTATGTCCGCTATAGTTTAAAAGGAGTACTGCCGATAAAATACCTCTCTGAAAATCGACAAAACGACTATATCTCAAAACCTGAAGTGACGTCATCACTAAAAAATATTTGCAATACGGTTCACATCGTCATCTATTAGATCGACAAGTTTCATAAAAATCAATTGAGTTGTTTTCGAGATCTTGCGTGCACAAAATTTCTAAGAAAAAAAAATAATAATATAGAAGAATAGGGAAAAAGGAACAAAGCAATAACAATAAGGTTTTCCGTTTAATAATAAGAAAAGTGAAAAAGAAACAATAGAATAATAGAAAAGTCATCCGCTGAAGACGGAAGACCCTAATAATTAAAGAATGTTTTTGTCAAAATCTTAATGTATGAGTGTTTTCAACTTGTACTTCAGTCCAACAACCCCTTTATTTTTGAATATCTTAGTTAGAAAGTCAAAAAAAAATGGAGAGAAGGAAATAGAGAGAAAGAACAAATCTTGGCTCCGGCGAGATTCGAACACACAGCCTTTGCATGTGTCATAACAGTATTTCATCGTAGACTGGTCCTCTGTCTCTATCGTACGAAATATATATCGCACATATCAGACAGGCATTGCCAGTCTATATTTCATCATCGAAGGTTCGCGTCAAAACATGGCTGACGCGAAATAATTCCCGATTTTCTCTTTGAATTTGGGGCGTTTCCGCCCGGGACAGGAGCTGAATTTTTGTATGAGATGAAAAACAACGTGTAAGATGTCTCACTACTCAGGTTTGGTAACAGTGCGAGGTCATTTGAAATATTGATGCGTGTTTGTGTCTGGAGGGGGGTGAAAAGGACCGAGCTTGATTTTCGTCGTAAATAAATCGAAAGTAGAATTTTGAGGTGTGGATCTCGGATTCGGTTAACGACAATTAGGGGAAGTCCTAAAACAATGACTGATGCATTTTACACATGTATTTCAGAGTAGAGATTTTTTTGTGTCGTTTACTATTATGTTTGACTGTTTTATATCAACAGGATTGATAAAATTCTTATAAATGTAGAAATAACGAAATCAGTAACACGTAAATTTATTCATAAAAAAAATTGATGACAGTAATTTCCACAGTTCTAACATTCATAAGTAGTTCACACGCTATCGTAGATACAGACTAAACGGAAAACAAGAAATATACATGCAACAGAAATATTACGCGGCTGCTTACATCCCTTGCACTGTGTAAATTTTAAGTCCCCGTACAGGCTTTACTCGCGGCTTGATATCGGAAATTTCTTCTTAATTGTTCAACCCGCTGCAAATTTGGCAGAAAAACAGAATGAGGTCCGAGGTACATTTACACAAAATTTCATGAGGATTGAGTGAAGGGCTCGGGAGTTAGAATTGTTTTCTACAGTACATGTCAAACACGAAAATTAAAACTCAAATGCCAAAAAGTTCATAACTCTGTTAATAATGAACGAATTGGTCTGGTAATTAGTGCGGTAATCTAGAATGGTACTAAGTTGAACTTAAAGGTCCGAGATCAAAGATCAAGTAAAATCGGGCCAGAAAAACTAAATGATTTTATGAAGGGTGGGGGGGGGGGGGGGGCGGTGGTCGGTGACTTCTATATTAAACGGAAAATACTAAATTCCCAATATCACTAGAGTTTGAGATACATGCTTGACCTTTATTATGCTATTTACCAGCTAAACATGATTTGGAAATAGAATGAAAAATCCTTTGATTTTAAACAGACTCTTTTCTTCAATTTCTATATCCTCTTTTTCTTTTACAAATAAATCATAAATGTATTGGACTTCTCGCCCTTGTTTTGTTTCTGATATATGTATAAGAGCTTTGATTGAAACATTTAGATCCCTCTTATCATGTAATTTGAGGGGCTAGCCCCTTTTTCTTGATATCAATGAAAGGTCCCTTAATATTAAACACATTTTGTTCAACAACTGTTTAGAAATTTGTTACTGTTTTTGAGATATTAGGGAAAGATTGTTTTAGGGGCCGACTCTTTATCTCCTTATAAGGACCATTAAACGAAACTTTGGTGGTTGAATATTATTACGAATATTATTCTGAGTATCTTCTCTTCTATAATGCATTTCAAAATATTTCTCCTTTTTAAGAAATAAATGATCAAAATATTGGACTTCAAGCCCCTTTAAAATCCAAATTATGTAACATATCAGAAAACTCTTAACAAATATAGGTAGATAACTGGAAGATACACATTTTTGCTTCTTTAATACATTACAAAATATTTTTCATTAAAGAGATATAGATAAAAGACTTTAGACCTCCTTGGCCCCTTATATGAGGGGTCAGCCCCTTTTGCTTGGTGTCAGTTGAAAGATCTTTTATAGATTAATTTTTGATGCTCTACATGTGTTAGCAAAATATTGATAAGAAGAAAGATATTCGTGATCAAATCTCAAATTTCGTAAAAATTGTCAAAAAAATTTAACATCAACATTTTCAGTTCCGGGCGAGCTTCAAGGATGATGACTTCTGGTCAAATCTAAAACAAGCAAGCAAATCTACCATAATCACTCTATCTTGCATATAAATTTCAAGTCTCTAACTATAACAGTTTTTGAGGAGATGCGTGAACAATATCATGTTCCAAAATACATGAAAAAGGGAGATAATTCAGAAGCGGAAGTGAATTTTCAGACAGGATGTAAGATGCAAAGAGATATTTACCTAAGACATCATTCCTGTAAAAATCATTAAAATCGATTGAGAAATGGCTGAGAAATTAAGGGTGACTACCAAGAAGAAAAATAATAATATAGAAGAATGAGAACGCGTAGAAAAACAGTAAGGTCTTCCGCTGAAGACGGAAGACCTTAATAATAAAGGACTGTTTTTGTCTAAATCTTAAAGGAAGAGTGTTTTTCAACTTTTACTTCAGTCCAACAACCCCTTTATTTTGAATATCTTAGTTAGAAAGTAAAAAAAACAAATGGAGAGAAGGAAATAGAGAGAAAGAACAAATCTTGGCTCCACACGGCCTTTGCAGGTGTCATAACAGTATTTCATCAAAGGTTCGCGTCAAAACATGGCTGACGCGAAATAATTCCCGATTTTCTCTTTGAATTTGGGGCGTTTCCGCCCGGGACAGGAGCTGAATTTTTGTATGAGATGAAAAACAACGTGTAAGATGTCTCACTACTCAGGTTTGGTAACAGTGCGAGGTCATTTGAAATATTGATGCGTGTTTGTGTCTGGAGGGGGGTGAAAAGGACCGAGCTTGATTTTCGTCGTAAATAAATCGAAAGTAGAATTTTGAGGTGTGGATCTCGGATTCGGTTAACGACAATTAGGGGAAGTCCTAAAACAATGACTGATGCATTTTACACATGTATTTCAGAGTAGAGATTTTTTTGTGTCGTTTACTATTATGTTTGACTGTTTTATATCAACAGGATTGATAAAATTCTTATAAATGTAGAAATAACGAAATCAGTAACACGTAAATTTATTCATAAAAAAAATTGATGACAGTAATTTCCACAGTTCTAACATTCATAAGTAGTTCACACGCTATCGTAGATACAGACTAAACGGAAAACAAGAAATATACATGCAACAGAAATATTACGCGGCTGCTTACATCCCTTGCACTGTGTAAATTTTAAGTCCCCGTACAGGCTTTACTCGCGGCTTGATATCGGAAATTTCTTCTTAACTGTTCAACCCGCTGCAAATTTGGCAGAAAAACAGAATGAGGTCCGAGGTACATTTACACAAAATTTCATGAGGATTGAGTGAAGGGCTCGGGAGTTAGAATTGTTTTCTACAGTACATGTCAAACACGAAAATTAAAACTCAAATGCCAAAAAGTTCATAACTCTGTTAATAATGAACGAATTGGTCTGGTAATTAGTGCGGTAATCTAGAATGGTACTAAGTTGAACTTAAAGGTCCGAGATCAAAGATCAAGTAAAATCGGGCCAGAAAAACTAAATGATTTTATGAAGGGTGGGGGGGGGGGGGGGGGCGGTGGTCGGTGACTTCTATATTAAACGGAAAATACTAAATTCCCAATATCACTAGAGTTTGAGATACATGCTTGACCTTTATTATGCTATTTACCAGCTAAACATGATTTGGAAATAGAATGAAAAATCCTTTGATTTTAAACAGACTCTTTTCTTCAATTTCTATATCCTCTTTTTCTTTTACAAATAAATCATAAATGTATTGGACTTCTCGCCCTTGTTTTGTTTCTGATATATGTATAAGAGCTTTGATTGAAACATTTAGATCCCTCTTATCATGTAATTTGAGGGGCTAGCCCCTTTTTCTTGATATCAATGAAAGGTCCCTTAATATTAAACACATTTTGTTCAACAACTGTTTAGAAATTTGTTACTGTTTTTGAGATATTAGGGAAAGATTGTTTTAGGGGCCGACTCTTTATCTCCTTATAAGGACCATTAAACGAAACTTTGGTGGTTGAATATTATTACGAATATTATTCTGAGTATCTTCTCTTCTATAATGCATTTCAAAATATTTCTCCTTTTTAAGAAATAAATGATCAAAATATTGGACTTCAAGCCCCTTTAAAATCCAAATTATGTAACATATCAGAAAACTCTTAACAAATATAGGTAGATAACTGGAAGATACACATTTTTGCTTCTTTAATACATTACAAAATATTTTTCATTAAAGAGATATAGATAAAAGACTTTAGACCTCCTTGGCCCCTTATATGAGGGGTCAGCCCCTTTTGCTTGGTGTCAGTTGAAAGATCTTTTATAGATTAATTTTTGATGCTCTACATGTGTTAGCAAAATATTGATAAGAAGAAAGATATTCGTGATCAAATCTCAAATTTCGTAAAAATTGTCAAAAAAATTTAACATCAACATTTTCAGTTCCGGGCGAGCTTCAAGGATGATGACTTCTGGTCAAATCTAAAACAAGCAAGCAAATCTACCATAATCACTCTATCTTGCATATAAATTTCAAGTCTCTAACTATAACAGTTTTTGAGGAGATGCGTGAACAATATCATGTTCCAAAATACATGAAAAAGGGAGATAATTCAGAAGCGGAAGTGAATTTTCAGACAGGATGTAAGATGCAAAGAGATATTCACCTAAGACATCATTCCTGTAAAAATCATTAAAATCGATTGAGAAATGGCTGAGAAATTAAGGGTGACTACCAAGAAGAAAAATAATAATATAGAAGAATGAGAACGCGTAGAAAAACAGTAAGGTCTTCCGCTGAAGACGGAAGACCTTAATAAATGATAATAAGAAACAGTACCAAAACAATAAGGTCTTCCGTTGGAAACGGAAGACCTTAACTAGAGACGACCTCGTTACGAGTAACGAGTAGGTCTTCCGTCCGATTTTATTTTATTTTAAATGATACCATGAAATATTGATATAATTTCAAAATTAACACCCCCCCCCCAAAAAAAAAAATTTTAAG